>CAUYRT010003302.1:0-14666 GCA_963574885.1 Lepilemur ruficaudatus | reverse complement strand
GATCAAATTAAAAAGCTTCTGTACAGCTAAAGAAACTATCACTAGAGCAAATAGACTACCCACAGAATGGGAGAAAATATTTGCTCTTTACACCTCTGACAAAGGTCTGATAACAAGAATCTACCTAGAACTCAAAAGAATTAACAAGAAAAAATAAAAAAAAAACCATTTATAAATGGGCAAAGGAGATGAACAGAAACTTCTCCAAAGAAGACAGAATAATGGCCAAAAAACATATAAAAATGTTCATCATCTCTAATTATTAGAAAAATGCAAATCAAAACCACAATGAGATACCACCTAACCCCAGTGAGATTGGCCTCTATCAAAAAATCCCAAAACAACAAATGCTGGTGAAGATGTGGAGAGACAGGAACACTCTTACACTGCTGGTGGGACTGCAAATTGGTGCAACCTTTGTGGAAAAGAATTTGGAGATGCCTCAAAAGCTAAAAATAGAATTACCATTTGATCCAGCAATAGCATTATTAGGCATCTACCCAAAAGAACATAAGACATTCTGTTATAAAGACATCTGCACCCGAATGTTTATCGCAGCACAACTCACTATTGCTAGATCATGGAAACAACCCAAGTGCCCGTCAATTCATGAGTGGATTGTTAAAATTTGGTATATGTTCACAATGGAATATTACTCAATTTTAAGAAACAACAGTGAGCTAGCACCGCTTATATTATCCTGGATTAAGCGTGAGCCCATTATTCGAAGTGAGGTGACACAAGACCCGAAGAATGGGTCCCACTTGTGCTCGCCATCAAACTGGTATTGACTGATTAACACTATGGTGCTCAAATGGTTGGAGTGTTCACTAGGGATTTGGGGAGTGGGGGGTAAACCGCTGTCTGAGCGATGTGGTGGGCACTGTGGAGGGGTGGGACATACTTGAAAAGTAGTTGGGGAGCGGAATTAGGGGTCTCAATAGGGGAAAGAAATTCCTCAAAATCTGATTTATGTGATTAAATGTACACCGCGGTAAATTCACTGAAAATCATTTAATTGTACACTTAAAATGGAGTGTTGGTTGTACGTAGATACAGTTGGAGCACTATGTATGTACTCTCTGGACTACTTTGACAGAGTAAGTGTTTGAATGTAACAAGATAAGTCAACTTGAGTTGTAATATATTTTGGGAAATTAGCTCACTACAAATTGCGAATGTAAACATTGTATTGTAAATGTTTTGTAGTTTTCCCCCAATAAAATTTTTGGAAAAAAAAATGTCAAAATAGTCAAACTAAAGTTTTCAAATATCATATCCTATATACGTTGGTTACGTTTATTTTAGGCTTAAATTATTTGACTGCCATATATCCTTGATTGTTCCTAATTTCTAATGTGAAATTAAGGAAGATATTCTCAATTCATCCTTTTCTAGAAAAAAAAAAAAACCATGTCTAATGTGTAACCATAGTCTGTATTCCTATCTATTACAATAGAAATTTGCCATTAGGCACGAGACAATCTTCATTCTTTCTCTGTATCATCAAGAAATTCCTAAATCCACCCTGGAAACATGGGTGTTAAAGCTGTTTGGTCATCCTGGAATCATGACCAACAAAGATAGTGATGTAGAAGTCCTTTCAACGTCCATCTGTGTTAAAGTGAAAACAAATAATGTCAACTATTGTTTTAAATTTTGTACAGATAGAAAAATATGCCTCTTTGGTAGAGCCTTTAAAAGTAAGCAACCAGTTCTCACAAGTCTTATGGTGAATTCAATAGTGTCCTAATGAAGTGGGCAGGGTTAGGGCATAGGAGCATTTTTTTTTTTTATTGTGCTCTCTAGGGAAGTTAAATTTATTCCTGACATTAAGTACTAAATCATAAGAGAGCCAGTGCCTTCGCCTCTTCAAAATATGGTGCAATTTTTATAACTGTACTACCTCATCTCTGTTTGAACTCTAAGATTTTATACTATGCAATCTGACAGCTAGTTATAAAATGGAAAATGGTATTGCTTTAAGTCAAATTTGTTGAGGACAGTATTGTAAAATTTGCATGATTTGTCTTTCAAGTGGTAATGCTGTATCAGGCAACAGATATTTTTGTTTCTATTTCCATGTTTACGTTTTGTGATGTCACCTGTAGGCATCTGTCTGATAGAATTCTGAAATTATTTATTATTCTGTTTTTTAGCTCTGTCCAGATGTTTAGCTACAGGGTACTGTTACTGCCAAGATTAGTACAGCTGGTTAGAAGACCCTGCTAAATATGTACGGCATCTGTGGTTTGTCTTGGGAGGTTGAATTTCAATTAATTAAATGCGCAGCTAACTTAAAAGATCTTGCTTTTCTAACTATGGGGCAGAACTAATTTTAAAAGCCAAGAATAAATAGTATAACAGAAAAATTTTTTTTAAAAAAGTTTCCAGTTATACAAATAGAGTGAATATAAATATTTAAATTTAAAAACAACACTGTCATTCTATCTAAAAAGTATGAGTCTATTTTCAATATTGCTAGAAGAAGAAAACATGTCTAAGATTATCTGAAAATTAAACTCACTGCTTTCATTGAGACTTTAGTTTGGGAGACCATAATTTCTTCTTATATTCTTTCTACTTTGGGGTTTACTTTTATTTAAAGAGAAAAAAAATTGAGTCAAAAATAAGCATTCCAACATTATACTGAGCCAAAATTAATCAGACAGCAACTACAGCTTATACCACTTATGATTACAGTTGTGATGTTTAGATGAATTTCCTAGCTTAATATTCTGTTAGGAGGTCTTTTATCATTATTGAGACATTTGGAAAATAGATTTTATGAAAAACATTTTAACAGTAAATACTTACAAAACCTTCCCCTGAATATCTGCAACAAATTGAATAAGCTTGTAAATATAATAAATAAGCTAACTTGAAAAGTACTAGGGAATAAACAAAACTCAATTCCGTTTTCTTTAGCTAGCTACAAATAATTTTATTTGTAATGGTTTGTGCAATCTCTGTGGTATATATGCCAGATACCTGCTTGATACAAGGGACCACCAGACTGATTAGTTAAAAAAAAAAAAAAGAAAGAAAGAAAGAACCAAAGCCTGAGTCCAGATTCCACACATACATAACATGAGTCTGTAATTGTACAGATTTTGAGTGTCTGAATGTGTGAATACTCACTGTATCTTTGTTTTCCTTTGGCCTGTGCTGTGGATTGAATTGTATCTTTCTAAAATTCATCTGTTAAAGCCCCAACTCCCCATATAACTGTATTGGAGATAAGGCCTTTATGGAGGTGATTGAGATTAAACGAAGTGTTAAATGGTGGAGCCCTAATCCAATAGAGCTAGTGTCCTTATAAAGAGGAAGATACACTAGAGATCTCTCTATCTCCACCTCACCCCCCACCATACAAGGACACTCAAGAAGGTGGCTGTCTGCAAACCACTGAGAGAGCCCTCACCAGAACCCAACCATCCTGGCACCCTGATCCCAGACATCCAGCCTCCAGAACTGTGCAAAAATAAATTTCTGTTGTTTAAGCCACCAATCTATGGTATTTTTTTTTTTTTTTATGGCAGCCGGAGCAGACTACCTCATCCAATGATACCTATTTTAAAAGAGGTAACTCTTCATTATTAACCAGGCTATAAATCTTCACAATAATTCAAATGCTGCTTAGAGTTTGTATAGTTGATTTCAGCTTGCTCTGAAGTTATCATTATAGATATTTCAAAATTGTCATTAACAAAATGAGCAAATGAATTGTCATAAGCTATATTTTTCAAGAAAGTGAACTTTACACCTTGGTTGCTCACAGGCACCCTGCGGGATGGCACATTCCATGAGGGTGGGAAGCAACCCCGCAGAGGAATTTAAAGTCCTTCACCTGTATAAAAGACCTATGGGACCTTTCCATTTTCCCTTGAATTGGTAACAATATCTGGCTTTTAAAAACCAGAGAAATTAAACTTTGTAGCATGTTGCTATTTGAATGACCTGCTCTGTGGAATTGCAGCAGCAGACCAATCCTTTAGGAGCGATGGCTCTATCAATCTTTGGATTTTTCTAATGTGGAAGCTACTCAATTGCATCTCAGAAATCAGGGAGGTAATTACTCATGCAGACAGCACAAAATGAAAGAAAAAAATGCAAGTTCTGCTGAGTATCCCTTTTAGAACAAGCTGTGGAACAAGGAAAACAGCCTCTATAATCAGTCAAATTCTTCCACTAATTTTTCAGGTGTTGAAGGCTGTAGTGAGAATACATGCTATGAAAGTTAACAAAGCAAAGTGGCTTGAGGGTGGATTTTAGAAGACAGAGACAAGAAAGAGGTATTTCTTATTTGTAAGCAAGAATTCTACTGGGAGTGAAGTTCAGTTCAACTTTATTGCTTTAAGTAAATGTTCTAAGACTTAAGGCTGAGGGTACCTTATGGATCATTTACCAAAAGTCTCAGCATTCTATAAATTATAAATATTTTTAAAAACATTAGTCTGTGAGGTGAATTAAATATTCAGATTTTTGACAAGAATATTTGGGATTTTCAATAATCTCAGGAGATTTTGTTAGCAAAATGAATACACTATAGGGAAGAATTTGAGAGATACAGCTATGGTACATTCTAGATTGCTTCACACTTTTGTGCTCCAAAAATCTAAAGCATTTAAACCTCCAGATAAAAGCTACTCTTTGTCAAAAAATATTTGCCTCTGACCATTTAAGTGACTGAGGAGGCTTTTTTTCACTAAAGTGAAAGGAGATGGCACTGTTGCTATGAAGTGTCCAGTCATCGGGTTTGACATTGCTTGATTTCATTTTTGATAGTGTGTGCACACAAGGACTTAGTTATAAGTGAACTCTTTCTTTTATCTAACCTACGCAGTTTCCCAGTCATACCTAAATATTTCTCACTTATGGTATTTAATTTGAATATTTAATTTAAATTAGCATATTTCTTTCTTCTTAGGGGAAAAAAAGGGGGTGGGAATAAGGTCAAGAAAGCTGTTCCACATGTGAACATGGTCACATGAACTCCAAATGTGCTAACTTCTGTTGAAGCTCTTTTTATAGATAAGCTGTCTTTCAGATTGCCAGCCAGATGAGGACAATTTTGTACTATGAAAATGCTAAAAAAATGATATAATTTTCATGGGCTTTTGGGTGATGCTACATCCACAGGGCAAGATGAGAAATGGCATTAAAGAATATTGATATTTCTAATCTATATAAATGAGCTAGCTACACCCTTGATTTTTGCAGTACATTTTTTTTTTCTGAGCTGGGCACTTGTGACTTTTGCAGCTATTAAGAAAGCTATTGGTGACAATAAGCCAAGAAACCTGTGGGGTGGAGGTGACTGTTCATTATTAGACCTGGGCTTTTGTGTGGCCTTGAGGACTCACAAATGGCTGAGGTTTCATTTTGAGCAGGTTCCAGGTAATGCAAAAGTGAGCTGTTTTTCTTCAGAAATTCAATTCAGAGTTCACAAAACTGTAATGGCACATACAGGTTGCAGTCCATGTCTTCTCTCACTCTTTCTACTTACATTTGCTTTGTACCAAATTACCTCTCTCTAGATTCCATAGTTTTTGAATAATTAAGGGAGTTCAGTCTTGATATCTAACATTTAAATGAATGAATCAGAATTTAAAGAATGTTGAAAAACAGAGGAATCCAATTAATACTGTTTGAAAGTTTATGTAAACAAAGAATGCAAAATACAATGCTGAGAGACTTAGATTCATTTTTGTCATATTGTTTTTTTATTTAAAGTTCTGCATTTCTCTTTTTTAATGTGCTTTGCCATATAAACACCTACAGGCGTGAGGCAACTGACATAAACACACACACACACAAAGTTTTGTGAAATAAAAGGAGGACTATATTATAGTGTGTGTATCAAGAAAAATGCCATGAAGGAAATAGAATTTCAAATGGACCTTAAAGTGGAGATTAGGATTTCTATAGGCAGAGAGGACCTTAGTAATGCTTTGGGTAGACTAATCTGACCACAGTGTGTAGGATGGATAAATATTAGTGGGGAAAGACAAGGCATGAGCAGTGGTCCTGGTAGTCAAGGTAGGAAATAAAACAGGTCCGAACTGAAACTATAGCCTCAGCTGTGGAAGAGGGTTCTTGCCCTCCAGGCAGGAAGGAATTCAAGTGCAGGGGCACGAGTGAAAGAAAAAGAGTTCAGACACCAGATATGAGGAAAAACAGAGAGATTTATTGAAAGTAAAGTACAATTTTACAGAAAAGTAAAGAGCAGTCTGATGCAGAGAGGAACAGTGCCACTTCAGGGTTAGGGTCTGTCCTTTTATGCTAATCCTTCATAATATGCTAAACTGAAGGTGGACTATTCATGGATTTTCTGGGAAAGAGACAGAAAGTTCCTAGAACTGGGAACACTCCCCTTTCTTGACCTTACAGGATAACCTACAGGAGTGGTCATAGCATTTATAAACTGTCCTGGTGCTGGTGGGTGTCATTTTACTATGTTAATGAGGGTAGTTAATTTAGGGTAAGTTGCCCCAATTAAAGGAATTCTCCCTTTATCTTAGATAAAGATGTTAGGGCTAAAGTAAAATAACTAAAAGGTCCTTATTGGTTACATTTGTCTTAGCTAAGCATATTCAGATGCTTGTGACTTTCTTATCCTGTTTGTCTTCTACTTCTGACCCCTGCCCTAACAGCCTGCGCAGTATCTCACTCCTGTCTCAGAACCAGCGTTGTGACAAGAATGGGGAGGAGGATGTGTAATGCAAAAGGCATTGGGATTTGGGAACTAGTTATATAATGGAGAGTAAAAAGGGAGATATATATGAATCTGACTTTTTGAGTTAAAAAACTGAAAGAATAATCTAGATGTTAAAAAATGTACAAATGTTGACTTTGTTATTGCAACTATGGAACTGGGTTCAGAAATTAAAAGATCTGGGAGTCATTTTCTTAAGTGTGATAACTGAGGCAATGGGAATGATTGTGTTTCCTGAATAGACAGGGCAGAAAGGGAAGAAAAGAGCCTTAAGGGCAGAATTTTAGGAAATGATTATGTTTCTAAGAAGGCAGGGTAAGAAAAAGTCATTCCAAGGTAACCTTACTTATGCCAGAGAATCTAAGAGAGGGAATTTTCAAGGAAGTTCAGTTAAAATGGTCCAAGATTAAAAGATGAGAAAGAGAATGAAGACCGAGGGAGAAAACTAGTGAAGGTTAAGTTTTCTTCTTAAACTCTATTTATTCACATATAGGTAGATATTTTTTACGACACTCTGTCTGATTAGAACAACACTCTGTCTGATTAGAACAAGCTTTTAAAAAAATTGGCATTGTTGATTTTTGGTTATTTCCTTTATTATTTCTATATGGTAGAAAAGATGACTGTAAAGAACTAATGATGTAAGACATTTTCCGTCCTGTTTCCTATCTTCTTCCTTAGCCAATTCTCTCTCCCTCTCTCTCTGTCTCTGTCCCCATCTCTCTATTTCTATCTCTCTCCCTCAAACTTAGACCATAAGTTGAGTAGAAACTCAGAAAATAATAAATACATTTTCAGTTAGAAGATAAACAGCCTAGTAAACATTAAAATCCTCCGAGGCCATGTTTTCCTCCACTCAGAAAACATTCACTTCTTGTTTATCCAAAAATAAAATGGCATCCTTGGAAGGAAGAAAAACATATGTGTGCCCTCCAGAGTGAACCCTCTGCCTAGTAGGAGAAAACAGCAAAAAGCTGGTCCTATCATTTTTCATTTTTTCTTGAGAAAACACAAATTCTTTTTGATGTCAAAATAAAAGAGGGCTGGAATTTGAATAGAATACATTTGTCCAGCCTGGAAATGTTCAGTCATACAAGGACACCAATACTAAGAAGACTTGTCTTTTTAAATTTCAGGATCTCAACATTTTTTTTGTTGTTGTTAAACGGGTGGGAGAGGAAAAAGAAAATGGTCTTGGGGAAGGAGATAGGTATAGAAATTGTGTCAGGCACTCTGCTAGAATCCTCATATCTTATTTTCCTTCATTGTCTAAAACAACAGCAAAAGTATTGCAACACACACTCAAATTCTATGCTCACTGAAAAAAGAATGGTGATGTTATTGGCTATGAGCTTCCCTATTTCCTGGAGACTCATGCTCTACTGTTCTCTACCCTCCTCTGTGTCCTCAGAGATTGCCTTGGAATTTGTCAAAGTTCCTTGCCTTTTTGCTTCCAATGGGATTTCACCATGGAAACCCAGCAGGAGATTGGACAGAGGAAGGCGAATGCTCTTAACTAGCATTGCAGGACTGCACTGAGGTTGCCTTACACCGACCCACACCATGATAAAGATCTCTTTATTGGACACTCCTCAGTGATGTGCCATCTGTTTCTGCCCCACTCCATGACTAATACACTATCCACATATGTATGACTGTATTTTTTTCTATATAAAAATATACATTTTACAATAATTAACATTTTCATCTAGAGCTTCTAAGCATCTGTAGAAAGAAAACAAGAAGCTTTTTTTTTTTTTTTTTTAGACAAAATCAACAAAATATTTAGCTTGGCATTCTTCAATTTTTTAAATTGTATTTAAACAAAATAAAACATCTGGTAACTGGAAACAAATGCTTGCAGTCAATTTTTTTTATTTATTCTTTTATGTCTTCATTAAATACTGAATTCTCGCCATGTGCTAGGAAGGCAGGTATGGCTCCGGCTCAGTTTACAGTATACCTAGGAAAGCAAGGAATTAGAGATGTAATGATGACTACAAAAAGAATGAGCCAAGATTCTGATAACAGATAATAAGAAGGCCTAACCTAATGGGTATATGTACATGTGTAAGGCGGTGTGAAGAAAGGATTTTAAGGAAGTTATTTAAATTGAGACCTGAATGATGAATTAGATAAACAAAGGGTGAGAATCTGGGTTAGGATGAGTCAGCTGGGCATGCTCCACAGAGGTTCTAAAGCAACTGGTCTTTGCTATATGAATGTTTTTCTTATGAAGAGCTAATAAAATGTTTTAAGTAGAAAAGTAATAATAGAGATATCCATTTTTTAAAATATTCCTCTGATTGATTTGTAAAGTCTGGACTGAAGGCAATTAGGACTAAAGACAATTAGATGGTTATTGCAATAGTCTAAATTTGTTGGCTTGGGCCCTAATTGAAGGCAAAGAACATGGAAAAGGGCAGAGATTTCAGATATAATAATAATAAAAAAGTTATATCCCAAGATATACTTATACCAACAGCACCTTGTAATTGATTAGATGGTTATAAGATTGTGGTAATACATGTAAATAGTTAAGTATAACTCCCAGGTAGATGTGCAGAAAGGGTACAATTGTCAGGGAGAAATTATTTTCTGTTTCAATAGGTCAATGGCTTATAGTGCCATTAACATCACTTGTATATGTTTTTAAAATTATAGTTTTATCTTGTCCACATTCTAGAGATTATGATTAAGCAGATTCTGTGGGTGAGCCTTGGGCATTTGTATTAACACAAAAGGAAATCCCCCAAAGCAACCAAACAATAACAACAGAATTCTTTGGTGCTTCTGGTATACCCTTTTAGTTGAGCATCTGTGAATCAGGTTCATTAGAGAGAAGGGAAACTTTCCAGGTAGACACAACAAAAGATGGCTGGAGGCAGAAAAATGTATTTTATGCCTAGGTAAGTTTAGACCAGAATATGGGATGAGTCAGGTAAAAGGACACGAGATGAGGCTGGAAAGTTAGAAGGGTCCAAATTGCCAATGATATTAAATGCCATGCTAAGGGTTCGGGAATTTATTCTGTGTGCACTTTCCTGGTAGTTCATTCATTAATCTAGATTTTCTGGAAACTTACAGTATTCAAGCTGGATTAATGGAAATGGTAAACAGGATAAATACTTTTGGGGCTCAGAAAACAGTACCCCAAAATAAAGGCCTCAAAAGCAGCCTCAGAAGCAAAAGGTTTTTTCTGACCTTGTCCTGCCCTCCTGTCTCTCAGCCACATTATCCCCTGAGGTAGCCATAGAAACTAGAATCCCTTTTCCCCAAAGCAGGTCATAGAAACCAGAACTCTTTTTCCCCAAAGCCAGCCATAAAACCTCAAAATATTACTCTAACTTTTCCTCCACTGTTCTGGGTAAAAACTGGCCGTAAAGATCTGACCCACCTTGTTTTACTGTAGATCATAAGACCCGCATTCCAGAGAGGGTCTTGACATAGACCCAAAGGGAAGGAATGCATGCTCAGAGAAGCCGAGAAGAATATAGACAGATAGACCTTGCTGGGTTGCTCAGTCTATTAGCATTAGATCATACCCCTTTTGTCCAATCATATTTGTACATGACTGCTCATATTTTGTTGAACCTAAGCATAAAAACAGACAATTGCCCTGTGTCTTTGTGTCTTCATTCTGAAGGATCTCGTGTACACATGTTAAATAAATTTGTATGCCTTTTTCCAATTAATTGGCCTTTTGTGAGTTGATTTTTAGCAAACCTTCAGAGGGCCAGTGGTTCTCCTTGGCCCCTACAATACAAATAGGTGAAAAATCTGCACTGGGCTTTCAAATTATCATGATAATTTTTTAGGTACTTTAAGCTACAGAACTGAGATCTTGATTTTTGGAACAAATACTTAGCTGAATCATAATGTGTAATATAATATATTTCACTTTGAAGAACTTTATAATACCTAGATTTCAGAATATGAAAAATAGACTTCATTTACGTAGTTTTTATTAAGGGTGTTAAAAATTTATCCAACTGGGTCCAATGTAATCACAAGGTTCCTTATAAGTGAAAAAGGGAGGTAAGAGAGTGAGTGTCAGAGTAACGTGATAAGAGAAAGACTCAGTTATCTATTGTTGGCTGTGAAGATGAAGGAATTGGTTACAAGCTAGGAATGCCAGCAGCCTCTAGAAGCTGGAAGAGGTGAGAAAAAAGATGCTCTTGTAGAGCCTCCAGAAGGAACACAGTCCAGCGAAACTCCTTTTGGATTTCTGAGGTCCAAATTGCAAGATAGTAAATTTGTATTGTTTCAAATCACTAAATTTGTGGTAACTTATTATAGCAGCATAGGAAACTGCCTTAGTCAACCAGGCATGCTGTAACAAAGTACAATAGACTGAGTTGCTTATAAATAACAGACACTTATTTCTCACAGTTCAGGAGTCTGAAAGTCTAAGATCAAGGTGGCAGCATAGCTGGGTTCTGGTGAGGACCCTCTTCCAGGTTGCAGATTGTTGACCCTTTATTGTATCCTCAGAAGGCAGAAAAAGGCTAGCTAGATCCCTGACTTATTCTCCTAAGGGCACTAATTAAAGTGCCCCACCTCCAAAAACCAACACTTTGGGATTAGGGTTTCACCATATGAATTGTGGGGGCACACCATCAGTTCATTGCAGAAACTGCTATGCACCTATACCAACACACACAAGTAATACTAATACATACACAAACTCATTTACCCATATGTCTGGCCTCTAGGTTGGGATAACTCAAAGACTAGGACTGCTGACCAGAAGTCTTATTAAGGTCTCTTCATGTAGTTTGGCTTCCTTATAGCAGAGGGTCTTTAGAATCAGTGAACTACTTATACAGATACTGCGGAGGGCTCCAAGTGTAAGTGCTCCTGCGAAGCTGCACTGTCTTTCATGACGTGGCTCTGGAAGTCACACAGCATCACTTGGCTGTACTCTACCGGTTGAAGCAGTCACAAAGTTGCCCAGAATCTAGGGGAGGGTACACAGATCTGATGTCTCACTCGGAGAAGTAACAAAAAATTGTAAACAGGGAATTTAAACCACGTGTTTTAAAACTACCACAGATGGTTTGTCTTTCTCCTACAGATTTTTACTAACTCTTTGCTTATTATGGCTATGAAGATTTGAACATTCTTTGTTTTGACCAGGCTGAAGATAGACACAATATCAATCTTCATATCTTATTTTTGAAATTAAAAATTTCACATTTAAAGAAAAATGGATGAAAATTAACTAAATAACTGAATTTTCAGAGATTGTTTGAAACCAGATTTAATTTATTCATGGACAGTGATTCAATTTAAAGGTTAATGAGGTAAAACATTATGGTAAGATTCCATGTTAACAGCTATTAGAAAGTTGAGAGGACAAAGAGTTAAATCCTGCTTGGTATGATCATATTTACGTTGACATCAATGCATTATTTTGTCTCTGCTAAATCTTTTTTTTCTTTTTTTTTTAGCCTCTCTGAGTTTCTGTAACTAATGCTTAAACCAAGTATAATTTGGGGATGTTTCTTGATAATGGAAGCTGCATTTGTGATAGAATCAGAATACCATAATTAATACACATATTTCTGTATTTATGGTTTCAACAAACTCTATTTTGTTTAATTCCAGGTAACTTTTTAAAAAATAATTTCGCAGAGCAAGACTTTATTTTAATGGATGACCTATTTTGAAATAAATATGGGTTGAATTATAAATCTATCTCTGTTCAAGCTTGTGTCTTCAGGTGGTGTAGTTTCATTTACACTTTGTGAATAAATCTATATGTTAATAGATGTACTGCTTTACATGATAAAATATAAACAACTTTAATCATCTTGCAGAAAAGCTTTGAAAGAGACATTAATTAATACATATGGATCAATGTTCAAAACCTAATGTTCTTTTAAGAAAGATCACCTATTTAGCACTCGTGTATTTAACACATATATGCTTCAATATATTTGATTGGGACATTAATAAAACCTTATTGCTTATATTAGCATCCACTTGTATAAAACAATTAACAGGCAAGAAGAACCAGGCACAATACATTAATCACTGATACAAAAAGCAGAACAATTTAAAGAATTCGTTAAAGATAATCACTTTTGATAAAAATAGGAAAATCAAATGTAACATTATTCTCTTAATTAGTCTATATACAGAAAAGTGCAGGGGGGTGATGTTCACAGACCATAAAAAGGGAGAGGGGGAAGGGCCTTGTCACAGCCAATTCATAAGCCAAAACGATATGCTTTGTGTGTTAGTGAAAGACTGGGGTCTTCATTATAATGATCGATAGTGTATTTAAGCAACTGGTCATGTCTAAAAAGTGTTTGTTTATTTTCAAAGAACACATATATTTACCATTTTAGAATTCTTTCTAGATTGCTCAGTTAATTTTGTGATAACACAAAGGGAAGACAAACAATACTGCTGCTGTGAAGATATTTCACATACAAAAAATTTAAATTTGGGGACCTTGCAATCTATCATGGAACCTTTTGCTTTCCAAAGAGGTGTTTTAGACTTATCCTACTGCAGTTGCGTTTTTATCCAGGGCCTGGTAATGCAATTCCCCAAAACTATACTTAGAGTGCTACATTTTTATAAAACTTTCCTTAACTGGTTTATTGTCTATTTCTGGAGACAGGATAATTTCTATGGAAGATTCTATCAGACAGGGCAAATCCCCACTAGACTAACTCTCAACCTGAGAGATCCTTCACTAAAGCGTATCTCTGAAGTTAGGGCGTGACAGCTAAAAGGACACCAGTGAGAACGCCCTTAGTAATGGCTTAACAGTTTAATTGGTACCACTTTGGAAAATTTGGAATATATGGAGGAAAGAGAAGTAAATTCTGATAGTAGTGAGGGTTTGTGAAATATTGTGGCTCATAAGATATTATGGGAAGGGAAGTCTTAGTTCACCGTTAAGGGGAGAGTCTTAGGAAGCCAAAGAATGAGAGTATTCAATCAGTTTTTATTGAGTAATTAAATCGAAAATAAATGCGAGAGAGAACAGGTTGCTCATTATTTTTTATTTAGCATCTACTATCTTGAGAGCTCTGTATTAGATGCTGGAGATACATACTCATTTCTACCAAATTTCATTGGCAAAGCTGTGATATGGTCATACCTAATGGCAAGTGAGACTTGGAAATATAGTCAACTGTGTGACCAGGAGGAAAAGGAAGCTTATTTGGTGAACACATAGGGTCTATCTTCGTATTACAGCCATTAAATCGTTCCTTTCAAACATAAATTACACACCCCTTCCCCAAGAAACATACCTTTAAATCCAGCCAGGTTCTCTGATTCTTTTCATCAAGTCTATATGTTCTTGTTTATGGCCCAGTGAAATTACCTACCCCTCTCTTTCCCTACAAGCCAACATATAGTTGTGGAGCAGGAATAAAAAACATAATTAATACACCCATTTGGAAAGAAGAAGAACAAGAGACACAGATAAATTGCTGGCCCATAGTAATTATGAAATCGCTCTGACAGTCATTATGAAGGCACCCTCCCTGGGGATAGAGGAAGTTCCTTGATTATTCTGATTTTGCTTTCTGGGAGGAGTTGTCCCCTCCATTGTTCTTCATGGCCCTTGGCACCACTTTCTAGTCAATTCTCCCTGTCTGTTATTTCTCTGGCTATGTCTGAGATGGGTGTGGGCAATATGCATTTCTTGGGGATACACAGTGTTTATAAACTGTCTGTGCAAATTTAAGAACCTGGCCTTATTCTAATGATCAGTAAAAGGCTTTTAAAGTATAGGCTGGTGATTTTCTTTTTGGGTGATACAATTCCCTCAAAAGCGTAGTAGAGGCCGGGCGCGGTGGCTCACGCCTGTAATCCTAGCACTCTGGGAGGCCGAGGCGGGCGGATCGCTCAAGGTCAGGAGTTCGAAACCAGCCTGAGCAAGAGTGAGACCCCGTCTCTACTATAAATAGAAAGAAAGAAA
>CAUYRT010003301.1:0-52985 GCA_963574885.1 Lepilemur ruficaudatus | reverse complement strand
GATTATGTAGATGCCCCTGGGTAGATGGAAGAATGTCTGATGCTGTCTTGTCTCGGTTCTGCACCTGCGAGGACAGACTTGCAGTTCATTATCAGTGTGGAATAGGAACAGACTTTAGTTTTAGGAGCTAGACATAGCCTGCAGGCCGATCGTTACAAGTTGCATCGTGTCCTTGCTTATGGGAGACCAGCAAGGAATTTCCTTAATGAATGATCTGAGGGGTCAGTTCTTCACAGGTGCCTGAGGGCTTTACCTTCTCTTTTTGCATAAGGAGTTGGGGAAGGGGATGGTCCTGAGATTTTTATTTTCTTTTTACAAGTAGCACAGAATGATTCCAACACTGACCTCTAAGCTGGGTGGGTATAATTTTGCAAACAGGAAAACAAGAAATATTTTGATGTAGGGAGCCAGGGTAGGGCTGCACTGCTGTGCATAACAGAGAGGAGAGGAATGAATGCACTTCTGAAAGAGAATCTGGCACAGGGAGCAAGCGAGGCTGTGGGAGGACCCAAAGAAGGGTCGGGAAGAAAATAAAACACTCCTGGAGGTGAGTAACTAAGGAGGAGGCTGGAAGAACGGAAACATCCAACAGGCTGTTTGAGCTGGTGGCCCATTGATGAGATGGGTACCATGTATCCTTTCTTTTGTGTCCCCTATAAAACTTCCGGTAAAGTCCACATTGCTCACAAACACATTTGTCTGCTGTGGAACTTGAATGGGAAGGATTTCTGTGTGCAAGTTGACACAGGCACGAGCAGAGAAAACACATGCAAATACAAATCTGAAGTTCAAGTTGACTTCTGGATTCCATTTACCTGCACACCTTTCCCAGTGGGTGATAAAGGCCTTGAGAGGTAGGGGCCGTTTTCACTCATCTTAAAACTTCCCCTGCACCTGGTACGAAGCCTGGCACATAGTAGACACCCAGAATCTCTAGGATGGATAAATGAATTAATGAATGAACCTCTAGGATGGATAAGTGAATTAATGATGTGAGAAACATCGGCAACAAACATTATGACCTGAGATCCAGAAGAACTGCCATCAGTAACTTAACTCCTAGGGCTCAGTATATATTGTGATTATTATTATCATCATCGATAGGCACATAAATACTAAGGAAAAGACCAGGTAGGTCCTAATTGTTGGAGTGCAAATGGGGCTTTATGTTGCTTTATTTTATTTTGAATTATATGTAATTATAGGAAGCGGAGCCCTATGCTTTGGTAGCTTCCTCCACACTGGCTCTGGGCCGGCCTTGACAAACCAAGGAGTCCTTTCACCACAAAATATGGCGCCCCGGCATGCTGAGTTTTTCGAATCAAAGGCCCCTTGGAGACCAGCAGATGCTGGAAGAGGCTTTTCCCTTATCTGCATAAAGACTGGGCCCACCAAGGAGAACGTCCTATCCCCTCCCTGAAATGTCATTTTCTATCATGGAAAAAAAGACTAACCACACCTGGATGCACCTTTTCAGCAGATTACGTCTGTCTCTTGGGCTCATTCAAATTCCAAAGAGAATAATTTACAAGTTCATTTCTGTCTCTCAGGTCCATTCATTCTTTCTAATAATCATTTACTGCCCCTGCAGAGAATTATCTACATTCCCCATTCTACCCCCCAACCATGAAGAAAGTTCTATAAGCATCTGGACCCCAGTGAGTTATAGGGTAATCATTCTCCTGTAATTCCCTGTGCTATGCATGTTAAAATAAATTTAGTATGCTTTTTTCCTATGAATCTGCCTTTTGTCAGTTCAGTTTCCGTGGACTTTCAGAGAATGAAGGGGAAGTTCTCCCTTGGCCCCTACACTAGCTTTGGCCAATGCAACATCAGCAAACAGGCATGGAAGCACGTTGAAGCTCACTCCCTCACAGCTCCTCAGAACCCGGTGACCACTGCGTGGACGAGCCTGGGCTAGCTCACTCAAACACAATTTGCATTTCCGCATTTATCAACAAGAGTAATTCCTAGGCACACTGAAGTTTGAGAAGCACTGCTCAAACACCCTCTAGCCACCCCAGTAGGGTGACCATACACCCAGCCAATACTTGCTCTAGAACCCAGAGTATGCCCTGAATATTGACCCAAGCCAGACTTGGTCTGGAGGTAGCAGTCAGCAGAAGGAGTCAGCCAGGCCATGGCAGGGGCATGGTAGAGGATACAAAAATGTGTGGAGCAGGACTCAAGGTCAAGGTCAAGGTCAAAGGCAGGGTCCCTGCATCAGGAGCTCCCTTGAGGTCAAGGATGCTTTGAGGTCAACAGTGGAGTTCCTGACCTCTCCTCTGTTCCATACCCCTTTACCAAATAATGTTTGCAATCCATGAATGTTGGGGCAGTAGGCAAAAGTGCTAGCTGTGGCTCTGCCTTCAGCCACCTTTTTCTCCCCTCATTTGGGATACATGACAACTTATGGATTAAAGGACAAGGCTGTGGCTGCTAGAACCTTCTTCTGCTGGGTCTCAAGTGGTCGAAGAGTCATGGAAAGCTCAAGTCCACCCGTACTCAAGCCCCTGGGAGCCTTGGGGTGGGCTAGATGTGTCATCTGTGCATGCAGATAGCCCCTTCTACTAATGACTTCTCTCTTCCCAATGGCCTCTTGGTCTGAGTTTTAGGTCCATTCATATGGTGGGAGAAGCAGTGGCCCTTGATTGACAGCCCATCAGATTTCCAAAGTGTTGGGAGGAAGTTAAGTCCCTAAGAGGAAAAAATGTGGCACAGAGAAAGAATTAGGTAGTCATGACAGTGCTGCAGGAGTTCAGTGTCCAGAGAGATGCTTTGCAAGCAGAAGAGTCATGGAAGGTTTCCCCAGGGAAGTGTGATATGGGTTGAGCCTCAAAGGACTAAGACAACTCAGGCATTGGGAGAAGGCAATGAGGTGACAGCAGAGGGTATAGCTTGGGCAAAGACACAGAAGGAGCTCCTGCTTCTAAGAGAGTTCTACCAGTCTGGCTATATTCAAATGTCTATTTTCTCTCATTTCCCCGTTTTGTGCCTAACTAGTGGCCTTATTAATGCTGAAGAGAGCAGCATTGGGGATTCCGTCTATACTTAAAAGGCAGGGTCACTTATTTCTTAGGCCAAAAAATGATAGAGAATCAGTCCCCCCTCCCACACAGGCAGAATGGGAGGCTATCTTCATTTCCCAATGAGCAGAGGACCCTGCACTCCTGGAAACCACTAGCCCTGGTGGAGGCAGCCAAGTTCAATGTGAGCAGAGTTCAGAGCGCTGCCTTCCAAGGGTCCAGCATCAGTACCTCAGATGGCGGTCACGTTTGTCTTCCAAGGGGTCCCATCATCTCAGGCAACAATAACTTCCCTCATTTCCCACTCACCCAGCTGGGGCTTGGGGAGTCACCTCTGTCCCAAGCCGTGGAATTCCGTGTGGTCTTGGGAAGGGAGAGGCTGCTCCAGGGTCACTCATTCATTGATCATTTATTGAGGCTCCCTCCTGCATAAGGCACGCTGCCAAGCCCAGGAGCTTCAGGGACAATTAGACATGGTCTTTGCCCTTAACGAGCTATTTACTGGGGAGATAGATGTGCAGTAGATAACAAATGCTTTTGCGACTGAAGATCCCCGCCCAGTTTGAGAGAATTGTTCCTTCCTCGCCTCAGCTATGTGTTCTACTGCAGACGGGTAATCACAGATCCCATCTCTCCCCAACCGCAGTTGTAGGCTCAGGATGTATCCATCCATCCATCCATTCGTCCATCCTCCTGGTTCTGTTTCCCTGGAGAGCCCTAATAATACAGATGGCATAAGAGGAAGAATCATAAATCATAATTGACTTTCCTGAGGAGTCAGAGCACAGGAAGAGGGGCTCCTTAGAGGGGCCCTGGGATGGAGGAAAGGCGGAGGGGGTGCCAGCAGGAGTGGGCACATTTCCTGCAATGACTATTCTCTCCGGAAGTAGAAAGTGAGGTCACATTCTGGGCCAAGGGGGGTGGCTTTTAAAGGATTGTGGGAAATCAAGGCACTGGTGCTCAGAAGGATCCCTGGGCAACTGAGCCCTGCTGAGGTCAGAGACCGAGCTGCGAAGCAATGTCTGCAGTGGGAGGCGGGAACAGCTGGCTCAGTCCAGGGCTGTTCTCCACCGCAGGGGGAGCAGCAAGACCGTCAGCAAGGGAGGAGTGAGCACTGGCGAGAGGAGGCTCTCTTGTCGGAGTTCTCCCTGATGCCTGTGAAAGGAGAACTAGAACATGGATTCCCACTGCGGGGCAGAGGCTGTGTTTGATCCTTTGCACAGGCAGGATATTTCTCAGCTCTTTCTCTCACACGCAACCCGAGAAGGTTGCCAATAGGCTTCTGCACACAATCTGAGGTGTGGGGAGCCAGAAACCCCGAGGTTATACAGCCCAGGAGAACCAAACCACACAAACCCTGCATGCTGAAGCCAGTAGAGTCCTGGGAAGCAAGGTCCAGGGAGTTCTCACCAGCAACATCCTGGTCTTGGGATCCAGGTCTCAGGTCCACAGAATCAGGAATCACAGTTCCAATCTCTGGGTTTGAATCTGGGGGTTCATGAGGTGACAACTTCCTCTGGGAGGAGTTTTTGGGGCAGCCCTCCAGCCTCTGTAAGCAGCGGGCTGCCCAGAGCAACTCAAGGACGCTCACCTGTCAACTCCCAGCTCTGTTGACCACTGAAGCAGCCTCCAGCTAGGAGGCAGCTGCCTGTGACAGTCCCTGTTCTCTGACGTGGACATCCTCCTTCCACCCCGCATTCCGAGCAGGCCTATCTCCTGGGCTGAACACCAAGCCTAGGACCCCTTACTCAGGTTTGTCTTCCTTTTCTTTGTCCTTGGAGCTCAGCTGGTGTGTGGCCAAGCCTGTGTACTCTGCTGCTTGTGTGGAGTGTCCCTTCAACTGTGGGGGGGGGTGCAGGGGACAGGACACCCCCCCCCCCCCCGTTCTGCCTGGCCTGGCTGGGTCAGCAACGGCCAACCAAACCAGAGCGGTGCTGGCTGGGCGGGATCTAGAAAGGAGCCCAGAAAAAACCCCTACCCTCCGGACCAGAAATGACTCACAGATTACCTCGTTGAGATTAAGCTCCAAAAGATTGGTTGATATGCAAATATAACAAAATGGTTAAACATTTTTCTATATAGACCTAAGTTTCAATACAGGCCCTTCCATTTCCTCCGTATCTGACAACCTCAAGCAAATGAGTGTTTGCAATTGTCATTTATTGCCTTTAGACTTAACGTAGCAGTTGGGAGTTCTAAGTTGTGTTTACAGGGATTTGTTTTTGGCCAGGTCTGGTGCTGAGTTTGAGGCTGACGGTCCCGGGATTGGTTTGCGCGTATTGGTTTGCTTAGGGGTGGTTGTTTTTATGGGACTAAGGAGAAGGGAGCAGTTTTGTGCACAGGTATCTGAAGAAGAAAGCAGAACAGTGCATGTATTAGTTAGGACCCTCTGGGTTGCAAAAAAGCAAAGAACAACTGAAGTGAGTTTCAGCAAAAATTGGGAGTGATTGTATGGATTCCACATGTCCCCTGAAGCTCAAGGTCAGGGATGCAGCAAAATCTCAGGAAGGACCTAGAGCCAGAAACAAGACTCTGTCTCTTCCTTGCTGCTCTCTGCTCACTTGCTCCGTTCTCTAATCTCTGCAAACCAGTTTTCTCAGTGCCTCGGTCCACATGGTAAAACACAGAGGCTGACCAACAGCTCCTGGGCTTTCTTATTACAGGTTTAGGTCATGAGCTCCAGCTTAGAAGCCAAAGTGAAAAAAAAGAGTGTCTTTCTCCCAGGTCCAGGGGATCAATCCCAGGGAAGGGCCCTGATTTGTCCTGCATGGGTCCCATGTCACTTCTTGGCCAGTCATTGTTGTCAAGAGGAGAAAGCAGTCTAACTGGCCAGGCCTGTCAGGAGGTCGTGGGTCTCCTCCTGTGACCAGGGTCATGGGTTCTGTTAGAAGAAGAAAGGACATGAGGAAGCTTGTTGAACAGAGAAAGATAAAGCACAGATGACACAGCCCACTTCAGGGCAATCCCGTCCCTGCCCCCATGGACCTAGCATAGCTCTGATGCCCCAGAGCTCAAGGCAGCCACCCCAAAGGATAGCTTCACTCAGAGGGGCAGTGATGTCCCAGACAGCCCCAGGCAGTGGTAAAATGTCTCCAGGAGGAAGCCAGAGCTGAAAAACACAAGTGAGCCTGTCTTTGAACTTATGTGGAACATCACCATGGGACTCCCAGACATAACCGTGGTAACCCTGGGTAGAGCTGAACCCCTCTGTGGGTATCATATTCAAGGCATTAATAACACTAGATGCCACCTATTACCCACAAATTCCTCAGACCTAGGGACGCTAAGTTATTGTACAGGTGAACAATCCCTTATAATGGGCCACCTAAGTTTCTACCATAATAAATAACTCTGCAGCGAGTCCTTGTAGTTAGATCTTCACATACATTTTGACTTACTACCATTTGTGAAAGTTGAAAGTGAGAAAAGCCAAAACAAAACAAAACAAAACAAAAAACCCCACCAAGTAGTAGATAATAAAGCCTCTGAGTAACGAAGCAAGTATTAGCCAGAACTCTTTTGGTTGCAAGCAACAGAAACTCAAGTCAAGCCAATTTAAGCAAAAGGGTATTTACTGATTCCAGAAGCTATTAATAGGAGTTCCTGGAATTGAGTTGATCTCAGACAAGACTGGACACAGAGATGCAATAATATTCTCTCCCTGTGTCCCTCTGTGTCCACTTCTCAGCTATGCTTTTTGGGATGTTAGGCTCATTCTTATTGCAAAACATGAGCTTCCTCCATGCAGCTTCAGGGGGTGTGGAGAGGACAGCACGAGTATGATCACAGACAGGTTCTAGTTTACATCACCTGCTCTCAGTACAAAGTAAGATCCTCTCTGCTTGTGCCAGACAGACTCTTCTCCCAGAAGGGCATGATTGATCTTACTGGAGTCACGTTCCCAACCCATGAACCCACCACTTCAACCTGGGGGCACCCACCCTCTGGCCAGAGTGAGGGGGTCCTGTGACCAGTAGCTCCAACAGGCCCCTGTGGAATAGAGGTGGGTCAGTTCCCAAACAAAAGAGGGGGGCTGCTACCAGAATAAGGTAGGTGAGGGCTACTGGCAGTTCCAAAGAAAGATATGCAAAAGCAAGCCCAAACACTGGCCAGCAGTGTGTCCTGCTGCAAGGGGCTCAGTGCCAGGACAAACAGGAAGTTCTCTCCCTGAAAGCAGAAATGAAACCCACTTCCGTGAGTCATGGCACACAGTGTAAACCACAGTAAGGTGTGGCCTCCGGGGCATGTTTGTGGGGTTGTGTTTTTGTCTTGTGGTCATTGTGAATACAATGAAGCATCCATCTTTTTAATGAAGGGATGGATCCTTCCCTTTTAATAATGATGGCTCATTATTTTGATGAGGACATCATTTACCTCCTCAAACCTTTCCATGGCTCCCAACTTCCTTCAAAATCTAACTCCACCATGTGCAATTGCATTATGATGCTGAGGAAAGAGCTTGCTTTAGGGTCAGGCAAACCAGTTTGGACTGCTGTTGTGTGACCTGAGGGAAAACTGCCTTGAACTTTTGAAGAGAAGATTGGCAGTGTGATACCATGCTGGGGTACTGGCCCCTGAAGTCACTCTAAGTCCACCACTTCTCAGCCACATTACTTAATTGCCCTGTGCCTCGATTTCCTCATCCATAAAACGACGATGATGATAATACCTGACCCAGAATGAAATACTTGTTAAATGAACCAATGGACTTAACCCTTCATAACCTCATTTTCCTTAATCTATAAAATGAGAATACCACTCAACTAACAGTCTGCTGTAATTAAATGAGAGCACACTGCCTGGCTGACAATAGGCAAGTTATGTTCACTCCTTTCCATTCTCTGCCCTCCCCTGCCCCTGGCATTTAAGATTCTCCATAAATTTACAGGTCATATCTCTGCAAGTGCCAAAATCCAACTCAAATTGGCTTACACTAATAAGGAAAAAGTGTTGGCTCAAGAGAGAAAAGTCCAAGGTTTAGCCGAATCCAGAGACTCAAATCCAGGGGTTCAAATGACATCATCAGGACTCGGTCTCCTTCTTACAACTCTTTTTTTGACGGTGGTTGACTTTAAGGTGTTGACTTCGCCTCGGCTAGATCCTCTCTATGTAGCAGCTTCCAGTAGTTCCAGATTGTCACCAGGTCTCTTAACCTCTCTGTGCCTCAGTGTTCTGAATACACCTACTTTGAAGAGTTGTTTTACTTGATGTGTTGCTTATTACGTATACAGTACTTAAAACACTGCCCAGCTCACCGTAAGCCTCCGATACACAAGGTTCTCATTGCTGCTGCTATTCTTTAGCAACTCCAGAGGAAAGGGAGCTGCTTCTTTTACTTCTGGAAAACTCCAAGATTGAGACTCACTGGATTCAAAAATGATAATAATAATACCTTAATATCATTAAATATCCAGTCATTGTTCAAATTTCCCCAATCATATCACTTTTTTGAACAGGATCCAAACAAGCTCACACATTTCATTTGCTTGGTTTGTCTATTAAACCTCTTTTAACTTCCAGATTCCTCTTGTTTATTTTTTCCCCCTTCCATTTTATTTTTGGAAAAAAACTGGGTCATTTATCCATCAGTTTCCCTACTTGGAATTTTGCTGATTGCATTATTGCAGTGCCCCCTAACATGGGATGGGAAGCATGTGGTGTCACACAGCACGGGGAGGGAACCTGGCTCTGGGACTAACTTGCTGGGAGATGGGGGGCAAATTCCTTGATTTTTCTAAGCCCAAGTTTTTTCATCCTAAAAGAGGATAATCACACTCACCTCTTGTAGCTATTGGGAAGCTTCAGTAATGCAAGCAAGGAATTGAGTGCAATGCCTGCCACATAGTTAGTGC
Organism: Lepilemur ruficaudatus; assembly: GCA_963574885.1. NCBI lineage: Eukaryota > Metazoa > Chordata > Mammalia > Primates > Lepilemuridae > Lepilemur > Lepilemur ruficaudatus. Next base: position 44,107 of record CAUYRT010003301.1, on the reverse strand, counting down.
TAAATTAACTTTTTTAAAGAAAGAACTGTTGGTGGAAGCAACCCAAGTGTCCACTACAGGTGAATGGATAAACAAAATGTGGTACATACACACAGTGGACTATTATACAGCCATAACAAGGGAGGAAATTTTGACAGAGTCTATAAGTATGATCCCTGCAGACAGTGTGCTAAGTGAAATAAGCCAGTCATGATAGCACAATATTATATGATTCCTTCTGTATGAGATACATAGAGGAGACAAATTTATAGAGAAAGAAAGTAGAATGGTGGTCACCAGAAGGTTCCAGGAGAGATGAATGGGGAGTTATTGTTTAATGGGCACAGTTTCAGTTGCAGAAAATGAGAAAGTTCTGGAGATAGACGGAGGTGATGGTGGCCCAACAGTGTGAATGTACTTAATGCCACAGAAGTATACACTTAAAAATGGTAAATTTTATGTCATGTATGTTTTACCACAATAAAAAAACCAGCTGTAAATAAATTCATGCTGTACAGGACTATGGCCTCCAGCTGCTCCCCTGCCCTCATTTCAGGCCTCGTGGAGATGGCTGGCGTGATTCCAGTGACGGGCTGTGACCGCAAAAGAAACAGAATTGAACTGACCTGAAATCCTGGCCTCCGTCCTCGCATCCACAAATGGTCATTAAGCACCAGCTCCGAGCGGGGCCTGGCTGAGGGCCACGGTCTGCGCATAAGAGAGAAAGGGACGATGCAAGGGAGTCTCACGCCCAGTCCCGGGCTTCACGGTCCTTCTAGTTCTCATCAGATTTAGGACCCGGGCACTGAGGACACCAGGTAGCACGGACACATGTCTCCCCGTCAGTGGTAAGAGTGAACAGACAGTGCATATCAGGCCTTCATTCCTTCCTTAGTGAGATACTGACCTCAAATGACCTGTCATGGGGACCTTGGGTCCCTCCCTCCTTCCCCACTGCCTACCCGTGTGTGACCACCAGCGACCAGATGGGAGCCAACAGGGCCCATCGGATTCTCTGAGGATTTCAGCAGAGAAACCCAGAGCGGGAGGGCCAGGGACGATCTGGAACTCCAAAGTCACCTAGACTCAGGCCGGGACAGGTGGGCTGGTCCTCTTGAAGTCACCTACCACAAGGAGCCCACAGAGAGGGTAGGTCTTCACGCGGATTCTGCAGAATGAAGCGAACACTCAGAGGAGCTGGGCGAGAGGGGCCGTGGACAGAGACAGAGGGGCAGACAGGCAGGCGCTGGCGACACCTTGCTGCTCGCCGGCTTCCTGAGCCTGGTGTGTTCCTGTCCTCAGAGTGTTCGGGTCTCGGCCCCGTATCCTCCCAGCATCCTCCCTCTGCCCTCGGCCAGTGGGAGTGAGGCACACAGGGGCCTCCTCTGAGGCGGGCTTAGGCTGCCCCATGTTTGCCAAGGATGCCCTTGGGGTGGACATCAAGGATGAGGAGGCAGGAGTGGGCAGGGGGAGAAGCCGAGCAGGGATGCTGGCCCACAGCCGGTTTGGGCTGCCGTATCAGAGACCACAGCCTGGGTGACGTCAAAGTCTGACGGCAAAGTGTTGGCAGGGTTGCTTTCTTCTGCGGCCTCTCTCCTTGGCTCATAGACAGCTGTCTTCTCTTTGTATCTTCACCTGGTGTGTCTGTATCCTAATTTCCTCTTCTTATGAGGACACCTGTCATATTGGATTAGGGCCCACCACAATGCCCTTGTTTTACCTTAATTATTTCTTTAAAGGCCTTATCGCTGAATATAGTAACATTTTGAGGTACTGGGGATTAAAACTGCAACATTTGAATTGTGGGGTTGGAGGGCTGGGGAGAGAGTACAATTCAGCCAATGGGAAGCTCTGGAGTCAGCGTGACCATTCCAAATTGCCCCAGTTGAGCCAAAACAGTCAGGTCTATAAGGGTCAATCATTGGATGAGGAGCGTGACCTTGGGTGAGGCCACTCTTTGCAGCTATGTTGGTCCTGAAGGTCTGTAGCTGAAGGTGATGTGTGGTCGGTGCCCCCAGCAGTGGGGCAATGGGTCCTGAATTGAAGGGAGCAGTGTTTTGGGGGTCGATGACCAGTGGGTTCTATTTCTTGCAGCCAAACAAGCCTGAAAACAAGGTTGTCCTGAGGGTTAATTGAGACAGTGATTCTCCCCCTGAGGGTGGGGACTGTGTGTCGGTCACTGTGTATCCCCCACCCATGACAGCTGCCATCGGCTGCTGCCCCACCCACCTCCATCCCAGGGGCAGGAATGCTTCTGAGAAGGAGATGTCTGCTGGATGGGATCTAAGAAAGCTTGTGCTTTGGTGACAGCAGGGACAGATGTGACTGGTGCTGCCACCCCCGCACAGATATCACAAAGCAAGCTGAGGTAGCTATCTTGCATGATGAGGAAGAGCCCAGCAGAACTGTGGAGGGGGAGGAAATAAACCAAGGCTGGTAGCTGCAAACTTCTTATTAAGTGAGAGAAACAAAACCCTTTTATTTCACACACTATATAGCAGGTTGCATGGTGTCCCCCCTGGAAGACGTGTCCTTCCCCTGGAACCTGTGAACATGACCGTGTTTGGAGAAATAATCCTTGCAGATGTAGTTAAGTAAAAGGACCGTGAGAAGAGATCATCCTGAGCTAGGGTGGGCCCTAAATCCAGGGACAAGTGTCCTTACAGAGACTCCTCCTCTGGAAGAGAAGGAGGGGGAAGGACAGAGGCGAGGTGATGTGAGGACGGAGGCGGGAACAGGAGTGATCCCCCTGCAAGGCGCAGAATGCCGAGGGTGGCCAGCAGCCCCCCAAAGCTAGGAGGGGGACATGAAATGGGTTCTCCCTCAGAGCCTCCAGAAGGAACCAACCCTGTTGACACCTTGATTTCAGACTTCTGGCCTCTGGAAGTGAGTGTGACAGAACTAATTTTTGTTGTTTTAAGCCACCAAGTTTGCCGTGGCAGCCACAGAAAACTCATACACAAGGGTATGTTAGACAATTTTTTGTTTGCAGCCTAAATCCTAATTGTTGTAATCTAGCAGTGCCCAGCATACAGTGGTAAATTTAATACCTATTTATTCAATAAATATTAAGTGAATGAACAAATGTACTTATTTGCAAGTGCCTGATAGAACATACTTCAATGTGTGTGGTTTGATTTTGTTTGTTTCCTTGGAGGGATAGTGTTAATAGGAAAGACCTTGCAGAGGCTTTCCCCACGCTGAGCGCGCTGATGTGTCACGCAGGCGTAGGAGGGCAACTGAGTTGGGAGGGATGGCTTGGGCAAAGGTGTGGAGCTGGGAGGGTGCAAGGCGTGTTGAGGGTTTGAGGGTTTGGGGGGGCCGTTCATAGACCAGCCTGGTGGAGCAGGGTGTGCATGGGAGGCCAAGGGAAGCCAACTGGGAAAAGCAGGCTGGGGGCCAGCTTGGAGGACTCTCAAGCCATTCCAGACATGGCACTGGCCTTTTCCCTGTGGGTAACAGGCTGTCATCACAGATTTCTAATCCAGGAGCAACATGATAGAAAATGGTGCTTTAGAAAAATGAATCTGCTCTCATTAGCATTGACTCTAGACCTGCTGAGACAACAAGACACAGATAAATGGTCCACATCCATCCTTGGAAATGCACAGCAATTGTCCAAATGAACCATGCTCTGCACTGGCTGAGCTTTCCGTTACAAACTACAATCATTTACAGTGACACAATGGGGCATTCCAGTAATCAGTCAGTGAAATTAGATAAAGCTGCCAACTATGTCCCGACACCCTGAGCTGGGCCCTTTGAGCCTGCCTCTCCCACCAGCCAGCTCTGCCCTTAGACAAGGATTCCCAGGATCCCCCATCCCCCAGATGATTCCAGACCTGGAGTCACTTCTCACACACTCCTGGCTCTGACTTCATCTCAGTTCCTGCCTTGGCCCTTTGGCTGTCTGCAGCAGATTCTGGTCCTTCTCACCCAAATTTCAGGCCCATGGAATCAACCCACAGTGAAAGGCAAATTCCCACTCCACAGGCCAGACCCTCTGCTACCACCTTAAGGGAGGTAGAATGGCAGAATGACTGAGTGCAGGCGTGAGTTCAATCCTGGTTCAGCCACTGGGAAGTTTTTTTTTTTTTTTTTTCATATCTTGGCAATTGTGAATAATACTGCAATACCATGGGGTGGAGATATTTCTTTGAGATTCTGATTTTATGTTCTTTGGTTGTATACAGAGAAGTGGAATTGCTGGATTGTATGGTAGTGCTATATATATATATATATGTATGTATTTTTTTTTTTTGAGACAGGGTCTTACTCTGTTGCCCAGGCCAGAGTGCAGTGGCATCATCATAGCTCACTACAACCTCAAACTCATGACCTCGAGTGATCCTCCTGCCTTAGTCTCCCAAGTCTCCCTGTACTACAGGTACACAACACCATGCCCAGCTAATTTTTCTCTCTTTCTTTCTTTTGTTTCTTTTTTTTTTTTTTTTTTTTTTTGTAGAGACAGAGTCTTGCTCTTGCTCACGCTAATCTTGAACTCCTGGCCTCAAGCAATCCTCCCACCTCAACCTCCCAGAGTGCTAGGACTATAGGTATGAGCCACCATGCCTGGCCCCACTAGTCAGTTTTTGAACTCCTCTGAGCCTCAATTTTCTCAGCTGATAACAATATCTAACACGCAGGGCAGCTGTGAGGATTAGGGCAGGCGATCAATTAGTAGAATAGTTATGAGACACGTGCTCTATCCTTACAGAACGTCAACTCTAACAGAAGAGCAAAGCCAAGTTGTCTTCATTTATGAAAAGTCAAAATGGAGTCAAGGGAAGCATGGGTGCCATCCTGGATCTCAGCAGACTCGCACGCCAGTTACATGCACCGCCTAATCTTATTTCTGAAATACGCTGCTGCCTGAATTCAACACAGACCTACCACTTCAGTCATCCAAACAAGAGTGGACAGAGGATCAGTGAATTGTCTCATGCTTCCTTGGATAAATAAAATGCGGTGGTCTCACACTACAGAGCTCTGTGCAGCAGTTAGGAGCCACAAACTATTAATAGATACACATGCACAGTAACGTGGACGGCTCTTCGAAAACATAATAGATAACACTGAATGCTACTTTGTACCAGGCACCTTTCCAAGTACTTGACATAGCTTACCCCATTCGGCCTTCACAAAATCCCTCGAGGTAGACAACATCATTATCCCCACTGTACAGAGAGAGAAAGGAAGGCACAGAGAAGTTCAGTACCTGCCGGGGTTATTATGTATGGCTAGTCAGTAGAGGAGCTGAGATTTGAACCAGGCAGTCTGCATGCTCCACCTCCATCCTGTACTAAATGCACACACGTGCATACACACGCAAGTGCATACATGACAGCAAGACCTTTAGCACACCACCATTCTGTCTATGAACTGCCAGTTTGCTCTCAGTCCATCTCTGCCCTTCCCCTGCTCATTTCTGTATTCCAGGGGGAACTATAGTTTCCAGGTCTCCTTGCCTCTGCCTCTGGGTTGGTTCAGGCAATGGGAACTCTGCTAGAAGATTGGAGTGGGGAGGAGGCCAGTGCCAGAGTGTTTCTCCCTCTCTGTTTTCTATAGTGTCTCCCACAACCCTACACCTCTTCTGTGGCTCTCTCTGGCTCCTGCCAGATGGTCTTTCCTCCATTGTTTCAGACCCTTCCGGAAGTCCCCACTTTGGAGCCCCAGCCCTCACTCCTGGACTCTGTCAACATCTTTCTTCCTGTTGTACCTGCAGCCGTAGGGTTGGTGGTGGTTTCCTGAGGTGGATCACCTCTGGGTCACCTCATCATCCTCTGTTTATCTTCTCAATTCACCCATCACTGGTGTAAACAATTGCCTATATTAAATTCCCTCTATTTGAAAGACCTAGAGTGGTTTCTAATTTTCTTGCCACATCCTGACTAATAAATCACTTATGTGAATTAAAAATATATGCATGCTCTGGTGGAAGAAATACTGACCTGTGGGTCAAGACACCTGGGATGGAGGCCAAGTTCTGCCCTCAAACCAATGGGAAACCTTGAGCTCAGTGTCTATCCTCAGACTTTGGATTTCAGATTTGCAATGTTGATATTGGATAAGCGGCTTTTTAAAAAAGTATATTCTTACTCAAAATCTCTACCCCATACATTATATATATATATATATATACACACACTCATGATCACATTTTTTCCTATGGATAATGTGAATTCAAGGGTATCCAGGAATCACATTAAAGAAGTTGCCTACGTAGTGGAGAACAGGGGTAAAAAAGAGTAAAGAGATAAACAGAAAGTCCCGGTACTAACCAAAAATGAAAACGTGATATTACCACAATACGAACTTGAGGGTTCACACAAATAATTCTGTATGTCCCCTCGTCCATGGAGACACCACCCAAGTTTGGGGGATAATGTCTGATTTCAGATCCAGGATTCACAGCACACTTATGATGCACAAACTGAGGCCCCGTCCGAGACTTCCACAGAGCCCGTCGGTGTCTGTCCCCTGTCCTGCGTGGTGACTCCGTCCCCAGGAGTCCTATGCTCTGTGACCTCCCTGGCTGCTCAGAGCTCCCAAGTCAAGGGGGTTTGTCTCACTAAGGAAGAAGAAGAAAACAAATACTGGGACACAGCAAGCAGTTTCTACCGAAGCAGAGGAATGACATCTTTTCAGGAAGATCCCAAGTAGGCTTCCAGGAGGAAGCGGCCCTGCCTCGCGAAAGCCACTGGAGAGCAACGCAGGACACGCACCCGTGGTTCTCAACCGCGGACCAGCCCACGTGCTGCCGTCCGGAGCCAGACACGTCACCAATCACCTTACACAGTCACCCTCCGCGCTTCTAGGGCAAAGGGAAGCCTTTTCTGGCTTTTATTCTGATTCAGTCGCTTCTCTGTGGGCCTCGCCCCGGAACGGGGAGGCGGCGGCCGTTCAGCCGGGCAGGCTGCCGGCGGCATCTAGTGGCCGAATGGAGCGCTGCCTTCCGCACATCGAGCTGGGATTTCCAACGACTGCTCTGACTGAGGTCTCTCCCGCCTCCTTCTGCTTCCTCCCCACCCAAACGTCATAGGTTGCCAATTTGCAAATATTGGGAAATCACTTTGCCTTGCAGTCTTCACGGAGTAAATCTCCTGAGCCCATTGCCAGGAGAACCTGCAGAGGCGGCCAGGCAATTACCTAACCCCCTAGGGGCTCCTGCAAATGGGACATTCTGGGCTTTTAAAACCCACCATTCGCATGCGCAGAATTGTAGGAAACCCAGGCTCCACATTGCATCCTCAGAATCTCTCAGGGGCTACCTGAGCCTTTGCTAAGAGAAAAATCTCTCTCATGAGGTGTGAAGATCTGCTTCGCAGAGTCCCCCACTGTCACTATCTCTAAATAACAATTTCAAAACCAGTTGCTGTTCCACATTTAAAATTTAGGGCCATGTTTTAGTTTCTCCTTATAGGGAAGAAGAGGCTGGCTGCTTCAGGGCTCGTTAAACCCCCATTTCTTCACCAGGATTCTGGGCACAAATGGCTTAGCTGATCCACCCCAAGTTTAAGACGCTCTGTAATCAGGCCCAACCCTGAGACATTAACTTGTAGCTGCAACTGCTAGAAAAGGATCTTGATTTCTTTACAATCAGCTAGTGTTACCATTCACAGGAAATAATACGAGAAATAAACTTGAGCACTGAGTTAGGGGGCAAAATTTGGGAACCTGCCATTATTTTCTTGTTCTGAAATAGCCAAGAAACAAAGTTAGGCGTAGATGGACATGAACAAATTCATAATTATGAAAACAATTTATTTTGACCCTCTGCTTCCAGGGAGAGAAATGGGATATTTTTTGTCTTTTGGGTCAAAGACTTTATCACTATGCTGACCGTTCAAAATTTGTTGGGGACATCTTTCCCTAATAATGCAGCCAGTGATCTCATTTCACCTTAAGGCTGTGGTTGGTAGCTCATCGGCTCTGCGGACTCTCCAGTCCCCTGCTCCCATTCTGTTGTGGGTGCAGGCGATGGGAAAGGGGGGGTGTCAGTAGGCCAGGCAGTGGGAGAGACAGTGGCAAAGGGGAATTGCCTTTTTATCTTTTAGTTTAGTTGGGTTTTGACAGGCCCCTTTTACTTTCCCGTCAGCTTCTCAATTCAGGCAATTTCACGGCTTCTTTTCTGCTGCTGAGACGCGTTTGTGGCAGGAGGGCTGTCAGATACAGCCGCTGGCAGAGGAGCCAGATTGCTAAGCAGCCTCGTTTTGACCGCAGCCCAGACCCGCTCTGGAGGCTCTGCTGGCAGCCCGGGGACAGTCCAGACTTGAAAGGGCCAATCAGGGCAGCCCGAAGGGCCAGTGTGTCCTGGTTAATTATGCAGCACAATCACATGGCAGAGACCTGTCTGTGTACTTACTTCCAGTGAATTGGAATATCATAAAATAGACCTCATTCATGTAACGAGCATTTATTGAGAGCCATGCTAAAGCGTGGCTGAGTGTAATTAGCTGATTGAACAAACTGCGCTAAAGGGGAAGAGAGTTCTAGGGAGAGGAAGCAGCAAGTCCAGTGTCTAAGTCATATGCTTGGGCTGTTGGAGGAAGAACAGGAAGATGGGATGGCCGGAGGGCAGGCGGTGAGGGCAGGCGAGGGGGATGAGGTAAGAGGTGGGAGCCCAGGCTGGGAGGCCACACCATGGACAGCCTTCTAGGCCGCCGTGGGGACTTTGAGTTTTAGTCCAAGTATGATGAGAAGCTACTATGGAGTTTGAAGATTATGTTGCTTCAAGCCCGGTAGTGGTCTTAAAGTGCCATGTCTTCCGGGACGAAAGACGCCCCTTAACACAGCACCCAGCCAGCCTTGCCCACTCCCATCTCCACATACACCAGCCATAGCGCTCTTGTGTGCTAGAAAGGCAACATCCCCTCATCTGCCCAGCAAACTCCTACCTACCCTTCAGGACCCAGTATACCCATCACCACCTTTATCAATCCTTCTTTGACTTCCTCTGATTGTAAATTGCCATGTTCTTTGCCCCAGAGCATTTTGGACACAGTCTCATCACACAGGGACCAAGCCATCTCTTTAAGAGTCTCTCTGCCCTCCAAGACTGGAGGCCCTAAAAGAGGGAACCCAGCACTGGGGCAGAGTAAGCAGAGTAGGCATATTCAGTTCTCCTTGGATGAACAAGTACAGAAGCAGTCGGGTAGAGCTAATTCATGAACTGGCTGCCAGCCGGCCACTCCACGCAGTGAAGAGTGGACGAGGGCTCATGCTGGGAGCCAGGCTGCCGGGGTTCACGTCCAGCCTGAGCCAATTACTGCCCCGGTGACCTTGGGCAAATTGCTGGGCGTTGACTTCCTCATATATAAAGTAGGGATGGCCCTAATGCCACCCTCTCCCCATAGAGTTATTGAGAGGATTAAATAATACATAAAAGCACTCAGAATGGGGTCTAGTGCAGTAATCCTTTGGTAAGTGCTAGGATTACCGTGGCAGTTTTGTTGTTGAAAGGGCAGGGGGCTGCGGGATGCAGAGAGGGGACTCTGTGAAGGCAGCAGGAATCTGGGAGGGAGGAGAGCCGGCTGCTGCTCCCCCAGCCTTGCCTGGGGCTGCTCTGAGCCCCGAGTGCCCTTCCTAAAAGGCACGTGTCAGAGGCTCTAGAGGGAACTGTTTTCTCATTAGTCTCCCTGTAGAGCCATGGCAAAGTCAAATTGCTTTTTGTTCTCAAGCTCCTCCTTACTTTCCTGGGACCATCTGATACTCCCTTCTTCTACCGAAGGAGCTGTTTCAGGGAGGCGGGGTTGGGCTTGGCTGTGGAGCCAGAACACCTGGCTGGAGCTCTTGCTCCCACCCTTGTCCTGTCAGCGGCCTTGGGCAAGAGGTGTCACCTCTGAGTCTTAATTTCCTCAAATGCGTCCCCAGGCTGTGGTGCGCTCCCGGGCAGTGGCTCCGTGCTCAGCCTACGGACTCGGGCTTCGCCAACTCACGTCCTGGCCCTGCCCTCGGTTAGATGTGGACTTGGTAAGCTATCCAATCCCTCTGTGCCTCAGTTTCCTCAACTGAAAACAGGATAATAACAGCCACCACCCATTCATATGTTGAAGTCTAACTCCCAATACATCATAATGTGACTGTATTTGGAGATAGGACCTTTAAGTTTTAAAATTTGAATTTACTCTTGTAGAAATGGGGTCTCTGTGACCCTGGCTGATCTTGAACTGAGGGCCTTAAGTGATCCTCCCACTTCAGCCTCCCAAAGTGCTGGGATTGCTGGCATGAGCCACCACACCTGGCTCCAGAGACAGGACCTTTAAATAGGTAATTGAGACAAAAAGAATCCAACATGACTCTTGTCTTTCTAAGAAGAGGACATCAGGACACCAACATAAAGGGAAGATCACATGAACACACAAGGAGAAGACAGCCATCTACACACCTAGGAGAGAAGTCTCAGGAGAAACCAACCCTCCTGACACCTTGCTCTTGGACTTCTAGAACTGTGAGAAAATAAACTGTTGTGTAAGCCAGCCAGTGTGCGGTTCTTTCTTACGGCAGCCCTGGCAAACTAAGGCCCCACTAGGCGATTGTGAGGGTTAAAGGAGATGATGCCTGTCAGGTGCTTCCAACTGGGCCAGGTATGCAGCAAACGCCCCACGCGCGTCAGCTCGCTCGGCACAGGTGAGGATGGGCACACAGGGTCAGCAGAGGTGGCTGCACTGGAAGGGAAATCCTTTCTCTTAGTTCTACTCAGGCTCAATGGCACTTTCAACATTTACTGCACATCTGCTGTGTGCCAGCATCACCAGCGTCCTGGGTGAAACGTGGCGAGAAGTGAGTGGGTGTCCCCCTGCCTTCCTGAAGTTTACAGTCTAACCTGCAGAGAGACAGGGAACAGGCACCTTGGAGAAAAGAAACCCTTACCAGAGGACCAGGAGTGGAAACAGAAGCAGGGGACTTGTGACAGAGAAATACGGAATCAGGCAAGGGCTGAGGAGATGCCCAGGAGGCAGATGGGGTGGACCAGGCAGAAGAAGGCAGGCAGCAGCATTCCTATGGCCTCAGTAGGGAAGGAGCCAGGTGTTCTGGAATCACATAAGGAGTTGGGACCTCCTCCTTCCTGCTCGTTTTTCCAGCGCGGGGTTAAAGGCATGGACTGTGGAGCCGCAGCCTGGGTATGTGCCCTGCTATGGTTTGAATGCCCCTCCAAAACTCAAAACTCACGTTGAAATTTAGTCGCCACTGTGTCAGTGGTGCCAGTATCTCAGGAGAGCGCTCTGATAGAAGGGTGAGTCGGCCTGATAGTCTCTCCCCGCCCCCCTTCTCACTTCTGCTGTCCATTTTCCACCATGGGATGATTCTTGCCAGATGCAGGCTCCTCAACCTTGGACTTCTCAGCCTCCAGAACCATGAGTCAAATACATTGTTCTTTATGATTTTCCCAGTCTGTGGCATTCTGTCATAGCAGCAGAAAATAGACTAAGACATACCCAACTGTGCCTCAGTTTTCTTATCTATGAAATAGGGGTGGTGGTGGTAATGATAGTAGTCCTCATGGAATTAGGAAGATAAATGAGTTTATATACATAAAGTACTTAGTATAATGTCTGGCACATGGTAAGAGCTTAGTTACCTTGTATCATTATTATTCCATAACAATAATTACAAATGATATTTATTGAGCACTTACTATATGCCAGGCACCTAAAAGCTTTACTTGGAGCATCTCATTTAGTCTTTGTAACAGCCTTTTGAGATAGAAACTGTCATAATTTCCATTTTACAGGTAAGGAACTGAGGAATATGAACATGGTGTCCAAAATCACATAGTATATAGTGAAGCCAGGACATTACCTAAGGCAGCTGGCCCCCAGAGGTAGCACCTGGCAGCTGAGGCAGACACAGTCCTCACAGAGAGCAACACCTCTGTTGGTATTTTCACTGAAGGAGTCTCAAAGCTCCTGGCCAAATAAAGCCGTCTCCACGGCCCTCCCAAGCCTGGTCCACATCTGCAGCAGAATCAAACCCTGCTCCTTCTCCAGCAGCCGGGGAGAAGACATAGCTAAATTTTGGTTTTCTAGGAAGTACAGAGGCTCTGTGCTCTGCCTTGTGGGTCTCTGTTGAAGAGAACATGTTTTATTCTTGTACTGCCAATGGGAAAAGCCCAGAGGAGCAGAACAGAAGGTATTTCCTCCTCATGCTCACTGAGAAGAGAAAGCCAGTGCTCATAAGATTAACTCGTGACAGTTTTTTGTGATGCACCATTTCTTTCCACTCAAAAGAGGAGAGACAGTGGGTGCCTTCCTGGAGCCATAATGCCTTTGCAGGTGGCTCCTAATAATGCCATAAAAATAGCAGGTTTGGCAGAGGGTGCAGTGATGCAAGTCAGGGTGGATTGTGGCTGTCAGAACCCACTCAATATTTGTCTCCCTGACAGAACCTGCTGCTGGGATCTCCAGGGCCTCTTTGGTTGGTTCTTAGTATCAAGGCCATCCCTGGGCACTTCTGTGAAGAAGGCTAACTTTGCCTCTGAGACTTCTCCACTTTCTTTGTGCTGTATCAGCTAGGATTACTTTTGGTTGCAAGCAATAGAGAGCCTAAAGAACTATGGCTTAAACATGACAGCTGTTTATTTCTCCCTCACATGAAAGCCCAGAAGTCAGCATTCCAGGGATGGTGGGGCACTTGACCAAGCCCCCAGAGACTCAGGCTCCTTCCAGTTCATGCCTGTCCCTCCTAGGTCCAGGATCTTCCCCGTGGGACACAGGGTCACAGCTAGAGCACCAGACCTCACACCCATGTTGCTCGTAGCTGGGTGGAGGAAGGCATAGAGGAAAAGGTGCTCATCAACCGTCTTTTAAGGAAGGTCCCCTAAAAGAGCCATGTGACAGTTTTGCTTACTTCCCATTGGCCAAAATTTAATTGCATGGCCACATGCAGCTACAAAGCAGGCTGGGAGATGTAATCTTTATTTCGGATGATCAGGGCCCTGGTAAAAATTATGGGATCTATTTTTATGGAAGAAAGGGAATATTGATACATTTTCACAGGGCTATTTAACAAGCTCAACCATACTTCCTCACCACCAAATGTTCCAACAGAAGAGAAATTAACATTTTCTGTAATGTGCTGGGCATTGTGGACTTTCCCATAAGCTAAGTCACTTGGTCACTGAAGAAAAAGTATAGAGGAGTAGGTAAGTGTTGGGTTTCTAATCCTAACTTAGCCATTTGCAGATAGTGACACCAAGTAACCTGTTTTCTAATAAACAAAAGGGGGGTCGTGACACCTGTCATAGGGTTTTCATGAGGTCTAAAGAGAGTAAAGTTTCTGATACACAGTTTGTGTCTCCAGTTTTGCCAAGTGACTTAGTGTCTCTGCACCTTAGATTCCTCATTGATAAAATAAAGATCTGCTGTATAAGGTCATGATGGGGATTAAATGAGACGATGGATATGAAGAGTTTAGCACAATGCTTAGCTCTTAAGAAAAAACAACAACTGGGGCTGCTATTTTTAGGCCTCAAAAAATTCCTGCAAGATATCAAAATATGATTTTCAGAAAGCCAAAAGCATGGTGCTTATAAAATATGGAATAAATACATGCCAAATTCTTATTATCCAATTCATTAATTAATGAGGGAACCAGTATAATGGCAAAGTTGATTTAAATAATATTGAGGTATCTATAGGCAGGAGAAATAAAGAAAAGAAAGAAAAAGAATGTTAGAGTAAGATTGCTTGGTTAGGTACCAAACTTTCCTACATGGCAATAAAACTATAGGTTATCTTTTCTACCAGGAAGAAGTCATTTCCCTCTCTACAAGATGAAAAGTTGCATGCTAACAGGTAACATTCAGTGTGTGGGCTCTTTCCAAAAACAAACAGCAAAGTCAAACACATGTAAGTTCTCCTAGAGATTTAAACCATCCTTGGTGACCCTGGATGCTTCAGCATGATATTGAAAGGGCACGCAGTAAACACACTTCAAACAGCACATAAAAACTCATACACGCTATTATTTGCCAGTTAAAAATAAAAATTTAAAAAGGCGTGTAGTCCTTTTCTTGCTTTATTTCCAAATTTTTAAAAATTTTTTCTTAACAGAAGTAATTCCCGATTATTGAAGAAACATTTGCTGATTTCTTAGTGATGACCTGGAAGAGTACAGGAATGGGGGAGAGTGACTTGACAAGTGAATATAGCTGTCCTTCAGTATATGAGGGGGGATTAGTTCCAGGATGCCCGAGTATACCAAAATTTGCACATACTCGAGTCTTGAACTTACATGTATCTGAAATGTCAGCCCTCTGTATCTCCAGGTTTTGAAGACCGAGAATATTGTATTTTCTATCTATGTTTGGTTGGAAAAATTCCACGGATAAGCGGACCCGCGCAGTTCAAACCCCGCATTGTTCAAGCGTCAACTGCAGTTGACTTTATCCTATGTGAACTCAGAGAACTCTGAGTGGCCAGCCAGCCCTGGGAAGACGTCCGGGAAGCTGAAAGTTGAGAAGTCAGGCGGGGAAAGGGGAGAGAGATTTTGCAGGCCAAGAGGTCCCTGAGAAATGGCACAGAGATGGGTGTGGGGACCGGCAGCCCCCAGGAGCCGCAGGCAGTTCAGGGCAGCCACAGCAGCAGCTCCGTGTCTTTACAGATGAGAGGTTAATTAACTTGCCCAAAGTCCCAGGGCAGGAGCGAAGAACTGAGATGGTACAAAGTCCATTCTCTTTTCCCACATCACCTCTCCACTCATTGCTTTTTAAAATCTGCCCTCCAGGGACGAAAGGTCTGTGCTCAGTCATTTGCACATTAGTGTTAATTTAAACCAGTGCTTTGCTTCTCCTGGGGCAGTTTGAATTTTAGGCCTGGTCTTTTGGGAACTGAAATGAAAGGTGCTGATCTGTGTTAAAGGAATCGCTGGCATCTCCACAGGAGGATGGTCCTGGAGGGGAGGGAGGCCCCACAGCCCGCTCCCCCCACCCCCCGCAGAGAGACAGGCGGAAGCTGTTTAGCAGCCAACCATCAGAAAGAGACAGGTGCAGGTGGAGAAAGTGCGGCTTTATCACCCAGATGTCGGCTCCTCTTACAAGCTGGTTAGGTTTAATGAGAAAATGTAGGCCTCCAGGCCCAAAGGTGGAGATAACAGGATCCTCTGAAATATTCAGACTTATAAAATTAGATGTGGTTTAATTGCCTGAGAAGTTATTCAAGACCTGCCCCAGCCTTTGCGGAGCCTGAGATCATTGGTGATGTGGGCATGGGGATGGGGGAGGGGCAGGTCAAACCCAATAGCGCTCATCATTCCACACTTTAAATCATTAGTGAAGTCCCTGATGCATATGGCCAGGAAGAAAATGTGCTTCATTTCATCCGGCATGTTCGTAATGCACCATCAGACGAGACCAGTCTGCCTCTCTGCCCTGACGCTAACCGTGTGCAGGCCAGGCAGGTCCCTGCCTTTCCACCCGAGCCCTGCCACTGCCCCCTGCCCCCACCTCCTCACGCCCCTGCTCACACGCCCATCCTTCCTGCCCCTCTGTCTACAGGGCTCCTCTCCCTTCATCCAATCTTCTGAAATCCTCCAGCTCGGCTACAACCACAGCCTTCCTTGGCTTCTCAGGTCCCAGAGGAGGGCACAGCCTGGTTTCCGTCTCGCCACAAGCCCTTTCCTCATCCATTCGGTGGACAGATAAGTATCGAGTACCCTGTGTGGGGCCAGGCACCAGGACTACTGCAATGAACCAAATGGCCACCGTTTCCTGCTCTTGCGGAGCTTCCCATCTAGTGGAAAAACTGTTCTTCCTCCATTCCAGTCTTGTGACTGAGGAGGAACCACCACTTTACATTAAGCTATTCACTGATTCAGTCAACAAACATTATTGGGAACCAGCTGCGTGGCAGGCACTGTCGTAGGCACTGGGAACGCAGCAGGGAACAGAACACACAAAGCCCTGGCTCCGCTGGAGTCTGTGTCCTAAAGGGGTTAAGTAGACCATAACTAAGTCCACCAGGTGGTCAGAGATTCTGGCCAGGACATGAAAGGGATGGTGGGGTGGATGGCATGGTGGCCAGGGAAGCAGTCTCTAACACGGTAGCACTGGGCAAAGACCTGAAGGAGGTGAGGCCAGATGAGGGGCTGTCACAACACGTATAGACAGCGCTTCCAATGGGCCAGCGCAAGCCTTCATGTCAAACTTCACGGTCATTCTCGTGTAAGGGATGAAGAAACTGAGTTTCAGAGAAATGATCTGATGTCAAAGAAGTCAAAAGCCAGGATACCCAGCATGGAGCCCAGAGATTCCCTACGCAAAATGGCCAGATTGTTTCAGAGTGGGTCAGACCAAGGATCTCAGCGGGTACAAAGCTCTTGATGACATAAGGGCTGAGACCTCCTTTCCCTTCCGTTTATGGCACACTGCACAGTGTCCTGGTGAAACGCCTGGGACTCCAGAGCTCCACCACTTGGGTGTGCAGCTCCGGCCTGCCCTTGGTGATTGTGTGTGACTTTGGGCAAGCTGCGTGACCTCTCTGGCCCTCTGTTTCCTCACCTGTAAAATGGGGATATTCACAGAACCTCCTCCCAGGGCCAAGCTAAAGATTAAAAGATGAGCAGTGCTGGCACAGGACAGGTACTCAGGACAGGCTAGAAAGTGTCCCCAGCAATATACATGCTGCACATGCTGAGAAGTCAGGATGCGTTGTTCACTGACTAGGTATGGGTGACGTGTGGGTTGAACTGGGTCCCTAAAAAGATACGTTGAAGTGCTGACTTGCGGTCCCTATGAATATGAATGAAGGAAACCAAAATACTTCTCCCCAAAATATTGAGGATCGTTAAGTTAAAGACACTGAAAACACAGAGGAACTCTCTGCCTCACCCTCTATCTACCTGGTGGCAGAACATACTAGTAAATCCTTCCTTACTGGAGACAGCACTGTTCATCAGCTCAGAGAAGGCACCAGCGGGCCTCAGGGGCATTTAGGAACAGATTTTACTATCTTCCCACATTTCCCCACCTTTTCTGGAATGGCTCTCTCCTTTGTCTTGTCGTCATATAGGATTTATGGCTCTTTGTTAGAATGCTATTTAAACAAGGCCACTGAACCACTGTCTTGAGAGAGAAATGCTGTTGAACTGAGGCCTCTCCTGCCTGATGGGTACAGCACATGTTAATAACTTCTGCTCATTTTTCTTGCATTAATCTGATATTTGTTTTCAGCAGGGTGTCTCAACTAAGAACCCAAAAGGGGATTTAAAAAAAAATTAAGGGGATTAAAAAAAAATGTTTTTCTTCTACATGAATTTATCTGGAAATACGATCTTTGCTGATGTCATCAAGTTAAGATGTCATCATATTCTATTAGAGCGGGCCCTAATCAAATATGTCTGTGGTGCTTATAAGAAGAGAAGAGACACAGACAGGGACACGCAGGAACAGGGCCGGGAGATGCTGGAGGCAGAGATTGGAGTGATGCGTCCACAAGCCAAGGAATGACCAGGATTGTTGGCAACACCAGAAACTGAGAAAAGAGCATGGAACAGGTTCTCCTGGGGCCTCCAGAGGGAGCACAGCCTGCAGACACCTTGATTTCAGACTTCTGGCCTCCAGAACTGTGAGAGAATAAATTTCTGTTGTCTTAAGCCACGTAGTTTGTGGAACTTTGTTACAGCAGCCCCAGGAAACTAGTACAGGTGACGTGCATTAGTCTTCTGAAGAGCGGAGTGTCTGGACAGCAGAGAGCTGGGACCTGGCACGTTCTCTTTAGGATTCTCCATCCTCAGCGATCTGCTGGTGCCTAGGGTTCCAGGGCCAGATGACAGTATCATGGTGGGCTGGTTTTGAAGTGGGGAGAGAAAGCTGGAGGAGCCCTAAATTTAATCCTGGATGAAAGCCCCTTCCACCTGGGGCTTCAACCCTATGACTTCAGGCGGCATCTTGGGGTTCAGCATGAGGTACAGGGGTTGCCACACACTTCCTGGCTCAGAGAAAGTGAGACTCCATGAGCTTTTCTGGACATAATACCAGCACTTGCGAAGCTGTCTGGTTAAACATGGATGAAATCAGAAACGTGGGCATTCATCATCGCTTAAATGAACCACAGATAGTAAAGTGCGAGGGAGAAAGAATCAGAACGATCTGGCCAGGTTTGGTCCATGTGCCAGAGGACTGACTCTAGACAGGGAACAGATTCCATGGGCCCCCAGCAGTCTCCAAGCTCTCAGTAAAAATACCAACACAGGCAAAAATGAAACCTCATTGGCACAGGAGGCAACATCATTTCCCTGTGGATGTCCAGAATTATAGCATCATGGGGGCCAGAAGGGACCTTAACAGTCAGCCTGTATCTTACAGCTGCTGAAAGCAAGGGCTTTGGAGGCAGACAAATCTGAGGTTGAGTCCCAGCTCCTTAACTCAGGGGTATGCCAGCTCCAAGCTCTGTGACTTTGGGCTTCTCTATTTTTCTGTAAAACGAGACAAGGTGCTAAAGTCCTGGGCTCCAAAAGTGCTTACAAAATGCTCAGCATAGTGCCTGACTCATCATAAACACTAATAAAGTGGTAGTTCTTATTAAAACAATCATTGTGACTTAATGAAACTCCCTAGCAATGCTGGCCTCCCCTCTATAAAGGGGTCTCCTGCCCATTTTCAAATGTTGCCATGGCTCTCTGAATACCTTTGTTTAGAACATTCTTTGCTACAGGAAGGATGGTTCCTTGCAAGGAAGCTCCCCTTTGCTGAGACGTCCTCTGTGCAGACAGACTGTTACCTGGGTAGGGGCGGGGGCTCCAGGGCCTGCACTCAGCTCCTGCCTCTTTTCACTGAGGAACGTTATGTTCCTGAGCAAATTACTTTGCCTTTCCGTTAACTAACGGTCACGAAGTTTACATCACTCAATCTTTCAGTGTCTCAGTTTCCTCAGCTGGGCAATGATGATGATGCTGATGGTACCTGCCCCATACAGTTGTCATAAAGTTTGAATTAGGTGATGTACACGAGGCACTTAGAGGAGAACCTCACACAAGCAGGTGCCCAATAATGAGCTGTTACTGATGTAACTTCCACCCCTTGGTTTCATCTTATTATGTCCCTCTCTAAATTTGTTTTTAATCTCAATAAACTGCATCTCAACCAGCAAAGTGACCCATCAAAGCACCAGCCACAGCCCTGGAACTGGAATCGGCTTCATGGGCACGCAGCCCTTGCACTTTTAACCAGGGCCCCACACTCAAGTGCCCCACCCTTGGCTCAATGTTCTACAGTCTCCAACTTGAGGGTCTCAATAATTTTTGAACAAGGGACCTCACAGTTTCAGTTTGTACTGGGCCTTGCCAATTCTGTAGCTGGTCCTCCATTGGAACACTGGCGTCGCTGGCCTCCTGCCTTCATTCACGAGCAGGGTTGGGCAGGGCTGCCCTCAGCAGAGCCTGGTCCTCCTTGTGGCCCTATCTTCCCTGAGTGCAGCAGGTTGGCGAGCTTGGGCTCATTGTCCTTATCACTCCCTCCCTTCTCTCCCACCCTCACCTCCAAGTCTGGCCGCTTGCTTCTGCTTGGCAGCCAAGCTCAGAACTGTTTGCCCTGCCTCAGACCCGGCGCCCCAGGCTGGAGGAACGTACCTCCTCCTTCAGGCTTGCCTCTCTCCCTCCCCACGGTGCTGGCGGAAGGGCTTTACATGACGTTTTTGTTGGCTTTCAGTGGTGAGAATGGACACTGTCTTTGGCAGAACGGAAACCCATAAATGTTGTAGGGTAAGAATTCCAGTTTCCCACCTAGAGGTGAGGTGTGAGGGTTAGCAAAGGGTCCTGATTGGGAGGGGTGTGCTTGAGTGAAGGATGGGGGTGGCCAGAGTGCTTTGCTCCTGACCACCAAGGAAATCAAGAATAATCTATTAGCACTCATCAAACTGGAGAGCTTGCACACCCTCATTTCCCTGAGGACATTTCCCCAGGGTCAATCATCGCCTCGTTTCTCCTGTCTCTAAGAAGATAAAACTGTGTTAGTTCTCAGCAAACAGAATGTCCACCAGGAATCTGTTGGTCCTGCTTGCTAGTAAGAAAATCTGCAGGCGAAAGGAAGTGGATTCAAGATGAAACAAGGCGGCATGTGCTTTAAGATACAGGAACAGTGCTAAGGGGTCTGTGTTTGGAGAAGACTCATGTCCCACCAAATGGAAGAAAGTCACCAGCTAGAGAAAGGGCACAAGCTGCCTCTGTTGTCATCTCCAAAGCAGAGCTGCGGGCTGCCAGGTTGGGAAGAGCAGGTCAGCCTAAGCTCTGCTGAGACCTGGGCCCTGGGAGGATCCCCAAGGTGGAGACTTGGCCAAGATGGCCTCAGAGAAGGGGGAAAATAAGGGCTCAGAATTCCTTTCATGCTGCTTAACTGCAAGGCCCCTGGGTTCTTACAATCTGGCATAAACCCCAAGACTCCTAAGAACTGCAGATGAGGTGCTGGGATAATCCTTCTTCCATTTCACACTGAGTGAACTGGCTTTCAGCTGGAAGAACTGCTTCCCAGGGTACACTCTGGGCCTGCCTCCTTTAATCACCAACAGGGCAAAGTCTCTTTCAGCTTCTCTTGGAAACCAGAGACTCCTAACATAGGCTGCTGTTTGGCATCTCTGAGTGACAGCCCACTGAAAGGGCAGGGGTGTCCTGGGTTCCTGGGCCTGCTCCAGCCACCAGAATCTGCTCCAAGGACTGAGAACCTGGAAGCCTGAAGGAGAGTCTCTGTGGCTAGTGACAGTCTGCAAAGCCCAGCACCACACTTCACCAACATAGGCCCCAGTGACAGGAAGGCTTGTAGTTGTTGGAATGTTTACTCAGCCACTGTGGAGAGCGAGAAAGGTAGCTGTTCTAGCCGCCACACCCTGGGATGTGAAACCGGGACTTGATCCAGAGGGAGGTTGTGGCCGGTGCGCTTTGGGGGGTGGGGGCAGCTACATTCCCAAGGTTGAGCCTTGGGCTAGGGCTTTTAAGTTGGCAAGTTCATCCCAGGGCTCTGGAATGCCATGGAGACCTCATCCTGCAGGACTGACAGAGGAGGAGGAGAACCCCAACTGCTGCAGGCTTTGCGGTAGTGGCAAGAAGAGACGCAGCTTGCCCACAGGGACACAGCTTGGGTCTTGACCTTGCCACCCACTCCCTGGCTGAGTGTGGGCAAGCCACTTCCCCTCTGTCAGCCCGGTTCCTCCTTCCTAATTCTGAGGCTCTGGAGCTAGCAGCTTCCATCTCTGGTTTTCGATGATCTGGGTTTACCATGTCCTGAGCTGTGGAGAGCATGCGGGGAATGAGGAAGCTGCGGGGAGCTGACTGGTGATTTCCCCCGAGAGTCTGGGGCTGCTGGGGACGCTCCGGCTGAGGTAGATGGCCTAGGCCCCACTTGGCAGCTGTCGGTGTAGATTAGCTGACATTTTGTAGCGGGAGGGGAGCTGAGCTCATTAGACCTACCTGTGCAAATCCCACCTTTCACTGCTGAGTGTCAGGGAGGGGAGGGTGGAGGGTAGCGCAGCAGGGCAGGAAGCCCCACATCTGCAGGCCAGGCTGGCACCAAAACGAGGCTGTGGAAACGTTTTTAATGACACGGCAAAATGTTCAGTGATAAAGTACAAAAAAAAAAAAAGCAGGTTATAAAAAGCAGCATCTGTAGGATGATCCTCTTATTATGGGGAAGGAATATTTCCCTCTAAAAGTACAGACACACACACACACACACACACACACACACACGGAAAGACCCTAAAATTCAAGGAGTGATTATCTCAAGAGTGTTGGGATTTCCTGCAGATTTTAATTTTTTTCTTTGTGTTTTTCTGTATTTTCCAAGCTTTTTGTAATCAGGTGAAAAACACTTTGTTCACAGGAAGCGTGGGGTACCACCCTGTCAAATACACCGGCCTGGTAAACACGACTTTCTCCCAGGGAAAGCCCTGCCGAAGCCCGGCTGAGCGCCCGGTCCTTAGGTGGCCAGGTCTTAATTCATAGACACCCATGGCGGCGTAGTATTTCAGTGTTGGAGAGATGTAGCAGGACAATCTGATTGGAAAGGAGAAACTGAAGTTACATTTAAAACAAAATTGCGACAATGTCAATCGTCCACATAAAAGAACTGAGGGTGAGGGCTGGAACTTCACAGACCTTTCCTTGGGGTCGGCCGTGACACCTTCCCGCACGCTCCTGCCCCATCTCCGCCCCCAGCACAGATGATTGGACCAAGGATGATCAGCTGACCCGAGTGCAGCCAATCCATGGGCCAGCCTGTGCCCTATGCAAAAAAGATGGCTGGGCCATCAAATTCCTCTCTGTCAGATCTGAACTGAGAAATGAGGAAAGAACGAGGTAGTTGGCAGTGGCAACAGTAGAAGAAAGGACCTAAGGAGAGCTAGCCAGAGCAGGGGAAGGACCATGAGGAGTTACATATGGTGCTCATTATGAGAAAGCAGACATAATTATTAAAAAGAAGAATCAAAAGACTTTGGGAAAAAAGCAGACCTGTGGGGTTTAAAAAGGTTAGAGAGATGAGAGGAAAGGAGAAGGCAAACGGTAACAAGCACGAGGGGAAGCGAAGGAGCAGAGTTGCTACGTTTCTTGGTTTGCGCTCCCTCGGAAACAGGCTCTGAGACAACGACTTGAGTGCAAGCGGTTTATCTGGGAAGTGGTCCCAGGAAACTGCAGAAGAGGAGTGGGGACGTGATGTGGGGAAGAGCAGGCAGCAAGTAAGCGGTACTGAGCCAGCCACAGAAGTCGGCGGCTGGGACTCACTCCAGGGGGAAACTGTGTAGTATGCACACCTCGGAGCTATCCTAGCCAAAAGGTAAGGGAGTTGGGACATTTATAGCAACTTTAGAGAGTCTTTGGTTGAGGGCTGCTTTCATAGGGGTTGATTCTCTCGCATTCTATCCTTGTGCTGGTGGAAAGAGCTGCCTCCCGTGGCTCCAAAAAAAAAATCCCCTAGGCACGGAGATGCAGATATACTAACAGTTGGCACCCGAAGCACACTGAAAGCTCTGAGGAATACAGGCGAGGCACTGGGAATGTCTGCCTCACCAAGAGAGAAGAGCCACAGACAGGCAGATGGACCTGCAGCCATGTGAGATGGTGTGAGTGGTCAGCCTCTGAGCTCTCTTGTTTACAGCTTCCTGGTTCTTCAGTTTCGTTACCATAAGCCCCCAAGACTTGCGCTAACTGGAATGAGCCCGACTAAAACACTAACGTGGAATAGGGCAGGAGTCACCCCTTTTCTCCAAGATTCCACACCCTCCCTGGCCTCCCACAGGGAAAGAACTGTTCTATATTATCTAGGGTTTAGAAACCATAATAGATTAAGTCACCTTGGGTTGATTCTTAAACAATACAGAGTTTAGATTACTTACATGACAAGTCGTTTCCTCTCTTAATTCCAATGACCATGCTGAGAAACTATGCAGCAGTTCCCCAGCTGCGGGTTGAGAAGGCCTAGGAGGCTCCTATGCCTGTTTACCATCAATGCCACCATTACGGCCTCATCAGACAAACACCATTGAGTCTACTCTGGGCCAGGCACTGCACCTAAGAGACATCACAGGGCCTCATGGTCTAGTAGTGGGTGGACACGTACACCAAGGATTTCTTGAGAATGTGGCAAGTGTTAAAATGAAGCTGTGTCCACAATGGCCGGGAGTGTCAAGGCAGAGGAATGAATTCTGTTCATGGGAGTTATAGAAGGCTTCAGAGAGGAAGTGGCTTTGGGATTGGGTCTTGAGGGATGAGTGGACGTTTATCAGGAGGGAAGGCTGGGGGACACAGCAAGGGAGACCAATTCAAGTGGGGAGTCTGGCTAAGCAAAAGCCCTGAGCTAGGAGAGCCAAGCTGACTTGGAGCACTGACAGAGACAGCAAAGGCTAATGGCGGATGAGACTAGAGGAGCCCCCACACTGGTTGTGAAGGGCTTCTCGTGTTGGGCTGAGTGTGAATTTATTCAGTGATCACAGGGACCCACAGAAGGTTGTCCATGGAAACTATAAAGTGCAAAAGCCCTGGGAGGGAGTGTTCTTAGAGACACTTTCCCATCAAAGCACCAGATAAAGCAGGGCACTGAGCAAACACAACCAAAGTTTCTTTTCTAATATTCACTAAGTACCTGCTGTGTGTATAGCACTAACGAGGCACTGTGGGAATGTAAAGAGTTATCAACCACCGACCCCTAGCTAATGTCACTTCAAAATAATTGCAGAAACAAAACCGATAGTCCTAAGATTAAAGAATTACTGTGGCGAGAAGGGAAAATATACATATTATTTTAAGATCTAGAAGAGAAGTTCTAAAGAAGAGAACTAGCCTTTGTTCAGCAGAAGTTTGCATAAATCATCTGTACTGAGTTGAATAGTGTCCCTCCCAAATTCATGTCTATGGGGAACCTCAAAATATGACTTTCTTTGGAAATAGGGTCTTTGCAGATGTAATTGAGTTAAGACGAGGTCATACTGGATTGGGACAGGCCCTAAATCCAATGAGACTTGCATCCTTATAAGGAGACGGAGATTTAGAGACATACAGACACACATATGGGAAGAATGCCATGTGAGGACGGAGGCAGAGCTTGCAGTGATGTGGCTGCAAGCTAAGGAGCGGCAAGGTTTGCCAGCAATCCCCAGAAGGCAGGAAGAGATGAGGAAGGACACTTCCCTAGATCCTTCAGAGGGAGCATGGCCCTGCCGACATCCTGATTTCAGACTTCTAGCTTCCAGAGCTGAGAAAGAATACATTAGTGTTGCTTTAAGCCATCCAGTTTGTGGTAACTTGTCACAGCAGCCCTCACAAACAAATACACCATTTGAAAAGAAAGGTTTCTGGACTGAGTCTGAAAGAAAGAGGCTGAACAAAGAGAGGGCTGAACTGCTCTGCAGGAGAAAATGAAGAGAAACAGAAATGGAGGGTGGGGAACTGCAGAAGTCAAGGGGAAGAAAGGGCCAACCTTGCAGCAGAAAGCCAGCGCCCCAGGAGAAGATGCAGCTAACGTGGAATCCCTGCTGACACTGACAGCTGAGGGCTTTAAGAAAGCAATGTTTAACTTGTTTGCTGAATGTTAAGATGGTGGACTAAATGACAGTCACACTCCCTTCTTGTCTCAGAAATCACCCTCAAACAGCAAGGAGCAAAAATACATCTTTGCTGCATCATGGTGACCCTGAACTATGTTATCTGAAAATGGAAAACAAATGGAGGAAATTGAAAGAGGAATGACCAGCCTCTTGGCAGAACCAGGGAGGGTGCCTGAGTGCCTAAAAGGGGGACACCGAAGAGAATCGAGATCGTTCGCCCATCTGGAGTGGGAGGCACTGAGTATGTAAACAGGGAAGGTGTGCCTCTGGGACAGAATAGGAGACATCTTGGAAGAAATGAATAAGCAGCAGCTACCCCTTCCAGGTCCTACTCCTGCTTTACCAGCTATGCAGCCACCTCCAACCCCACCGCTAGTGTAGATATAAGACATAAATTCTAGAAAATATGAGGCCAGGTATGGAGGCTCACGCCTATAATCCCAGCACTCTGGGAGGCTGAAGTAGGAGGATCTGGAGCCAGGAGTTTGAGACCAGCCTGGGCAACATAGTGCAACACTGTCTCTACAAAAAAAATTTTTTTAATTAGCTAGGAATGGTGGCATGCACCTATAGTCCAACTACTCAAGAGGCTGAAGTGGGAGGATTGCTTGAGCCCAGGAATTAGAGACTGCAGTAAGCTGTGATGATGTTACTGCACTCCAACCTGGACAACAGAGCATGACCACATCTAAAATAAAATAAAATAAAGCAAAATATGAAAAAAATAAAATAAAATAAATTTTAGAAAACATAAATCTAGATGCCCTGGACTCAAGGACACCAAGTGCAGAGGAAGATGGGGCTGAGATGCTAAACTAAAAACGGGGAAATAAAATCTGTTGAATGGTGATATCTCCAGCCCCCTTCCCTTGCCCATATCCAGAATAGGCCTACAGATTCTGACACTGGGTATCCCTATTGAAACAATCAGCTAGTCCCTTAACCATGAATACTCTCATGAATAAAGTCCACTAACTGACAATTACCCTACCCCTCTGGCCACAGAGACTCTAATCACCTCTGAGCTTATAATCAGCTTTTAAGATCCTTGATCTTAAGTAAAAGCAGGCAGTCAAGGATCATTAAAACATACAGACTAGAAAAAGTGAGCTCTAGGAAATGAAAAATTATAAGAGCTAGAATTTAAAATTATTCAAAAGAGTTGTAAGAAAAAGTCAAATATATTTATCAGAAAATAAAAAAAAAAAACAAAAAGAAAATAGAAGAAAAAAGTTATAAAAATTAGAAATGCTGGCTGGGTGCAGTAGATCATGTCTGTAATCCCAGCTCTTTGGAAAGCTGTGGTGGGAGGATTGCTTGAGGCCAGGAATTCGAGACCAGCCTGAGCAATGTAGCAAGACCCCATCTCTACAAAAAATAGAAATATTATCTAGGGATGGTGGTATGCACCTGTAGTTCTAGCTACTTGGGAAGCTGAGGCAGGAGGAACACTTGAGCCTGGGCATTGGAGGTTGCAGTGAGCTATGATGATGCCACTGTAATCTAGCTTGGGCAACAGAGCAAGATCCTGTCTCAAAAAAAAATTAGACATGTCAACTCAGAAGGATAACCTTCCAGTGGATAAGAGTTCTCAAGAAAGAGAAAATAGTGAATGTAATACAGTAGAAATTACTAAAGAAAAAATATAGGAAAATATACTCAAACTCAGGTTCAAAATTTCTTGATTAAAAAGACCCACCAATTAAAAAGGCCCGGAACAATGAATGAAAACAAATGCATCTTTGTGAACTGGCAAAACATCAAAACACTAAAAGCTTCCTAAGAAAGAGAGAAAGAAGGGGTTGGGGGGAGAAGAAAGAAAAGTTGTACACAAATGACGAGGAATAAGGGTGGCATTTAAAAACAACACTAGGAACTTAAAGACAATAAGCAATGTCTTCAGAATTGTAAGGAAAAAGATAATTTCAACCTAGAATTCTACACCTAGCCAAACTATCAATAACTGTGAGCATACATACAGAAGGACATTTTTAGATATTCAAAGTCTCAAAAAAGTTTTTCCATATGCCTTATATAAAAGCTACTGGAAGATATTTCTTAGTCAAAATGAAGGAGTAAACAGAAAAGGAAAACCTAGAAAATGAGAGCCATACGAGATAGGCAAAGGGAATTCCTGGGATGAGGGTGAAGAAAAATCTCAGGACTATAGCTGGGCATGAGTTTAGAGAGCAGAAAGATGGAAGGATGACTGAGGGGAGAGGGATGGGAAATTACAACAGTAAATTATCTGTCAGGGATGACCAAATGGAAAATTGTGTGGAAAGGCTTTGTACAGAGCTGTGGCAGGATATGGAAAACTTAGTCATAGTTTTAAAGAAAAGTCATCAAATTATGTAAGTATTAACTATAGAGATATAAAAAGCTGCACAAAAGTGAATATGTTTTCTGGGACACTGGAATTCTCTGAAGTGGGTAAGATGAATACTATACAATAAGATGAATGAAGAACCATTCCAAACATGGAGGAAATAATAAATTCAGTGCTGAGGAGGAAATTATTAAAGAAATAAGAAAAACTGCCCAAACTGAAGGCATGAGTTTCTTGATTGCAGGGACACATTGAATATTGAAAACATCAAATATTATTTTGACCAAAAATTGTGATAAAACTGTATTTAGAGAGTGGCCAAAGGGGCGGAAGGGATTTTTAGAAAGCTAAATCCTCCTGTACCAAAATAGAAAGCCAAGAGATAAAGTCTAAAATTAATTGAATCAAGAAATGGCAGTGTAACAAGGTTTATCCCAGGGAAAAAAACCTAACAGAATGTTTGCCTGTCCAGAGGAAAACAGGGGTGGAGGTGAGGAAGGGGTCACTGGTTTTTGTTTTCGTACAGTCACGTGTGGCATAATTTCAGTTAACAAGTGACTACATCTATAATGGCGGGTCCATAAGATTATAATAGAGTTGACAATTTTCCATCGCCTAGTGACATGTCACAGACAACATGCTATTGTAGCACGATACATTACACACTCGTCTGGAGGGTGCTGGTGAAAGCAAACCCACTGTACAGCCATTGTGTAAAAGTCTAGCACGTACAATCATGTACAGTACATGATACTCGATAATAAATGACTATGTTACTGGTTTATATACTTACTATACCATTAACATATATTTTATCATTATTTCAGACTGTACTTCTTCTACTTATTAAAAAAAAAAAATGAGTGTGAAACAGCCCCGGGCAGTCCTTCAGGAGGGATTCCAGAAGAAGGCATTGTTGTCACAGGAGACGACAGCTCCATGCGTGTCATTGCCCCTTTAGACCTTCCAATGGGACAAGTGGGGGCAGAAGACAATGATGTGGATGATCCCAGTCTTAGTTTTTAACAAAAATGCTTAAAAAGTAAAAAAATTTGAAAAATTAAAAATATAAAAAGCTTACAGAATAAGGATATAAAGAAAGAAAATATTTTTGTACAGCTGTACAATGTGTTCGTTTTTTAAGCTGTGTTATTACAAAAGAGTTTAAAAATTAAGAAATGTATTAAGTAAAAATATTATAGCAAGCTAAGTTTAATTTATTATGGAAAAAAAGAAAATTTTTTGTGTGAATTTAGTATAGCCTAAGTGTACAGTGTTTATAAAGTCTACAGTAGTGTACAGTAATGTCCTAGGCCTTCCATCAAGGCTAACCTATGCCTGGTTCCTGATAGGCTGTGACAGTGTCCATTGAGTGGCTATAAAGAATGTTTGGGCACGCATTTCCTCTCTATCTGGGATTTCCTTCCCTTCTCCAACATACACACACACACACACACACACACATGCACGCACGCACGCACATACACATGCATGCATGCACAGCAAGCCAAATCGTATTTCTCCTCTATTTCTGAGCTCAAGCATTCACTTCCCAGTCTTCCTCCTTTGCCACACATGCCCACTGCATGCCACACTTCCCCTTCTCTAAGATACGTCACTCAAGTTATTGTTTTTCCGACATTTGTCCTCCTGGCCAGGCTGTCAGCCTCATAGAGACAGAAACCTCATCTACAGGACCTGTCACAGCACTGGGTATCCAGTAGGCACTCAATATTTGTTTAACAAACAACAAGCAAAGGAGTCAGTGCACAATTATAGTTTTGAGTTCCCCAAAACACTTTACAGAAAGTCAAGACTTCCCCTTCTGACCAAATGCTGTGATTACCACCCAGGGCCAGGATGATTGAGGCAAGAGAAGTGTCAAGGATACAGAATGTAAAAGGCATCCACCCGGCATGCCAGCCCTGCACATGCATGGGCCTGTGCTAAGGATGAGAGCCTCCTTAAATATGTGGCCCTGGGTGTCTCTCTTAGGCTCCCCTGAATCCCAGGCCTGTTCCCATTCCTTCCTTATCTAACTCAAGCCTCCCTTGATGCAGGCAGCAGAAATCTGACATACACTTATGTGTGGGAAAAAAACAACAATAGTTTTTTCTCCTACTATACTCTACTCTCACAACACAACACAGAGCACTTCTGTGACCAGATGTGTGTCGGTTTCCCCCACCAGCAAGCAAGCAATTCTGTTGCAGATTCTCCAGCAGACACCAGCAGGGTGTCCTCCAATTCAATTCACTTCTGATGCTATCTACCTGGAGATAGCATCAGATACTACAGGTCGAGTGCTCAGTCACACGAGACTGTCTCCCATTTCAGATGCCAGTCACAAGTCCAGGCCTCTGGAATGTCTGACCCAGCAGCTATAAATTGGAGTTCTCATGACCTCCTGCCTGGTTTGATTAATTTGCTAGAGTGGCTCACAGAACTCAGGGAAATGCTTTACTTACACTTACCCATGTATTACAAAAGATATTTTAAAGGATACAAATGAACAGCCAGATGAAGAGATATACAGGGCAAGGCATGTGGGAAGGGGTGCAGAACTTCCATGCCCTCTACGGGGTACACTATCCTCCAGGAAGCTCCATGTGTTCAGCTATCCAGAAGCTTCTGGAATCCCTGCACCCAGTCCTTTGGGATGTTTATGAAAGCTTCATTATAAAGACATGATTGATTAAATCATTAGCCACTGGTGATCAGCTATCGATCCTTCAGCCTCTCTTCCCTGCCTGGAAATTGGGGCATGGGGCTGAAAAGTCCCAACCGTCTAATCATGCCTTGATCTTTCCTGTGACCTGTCCCCATCCTGAAGCTACCTAGGGGATCCCAACCACATGTCATCTCATTAGCATAAAAAAGACACTCTTATCACTCCTGAGATTCTGAGGATTTTAGGAGCTATATCCCAGGACACTGGGCTGAAGATCAAATGTATATATTTTATTATAAATCACAACATCACAACACACTAAGCAAAAGGCTGAGTTTCTTGTCTCGTACAATAAAAGCACAGGAAGGGCAGGAGAGGAGAAGGGCTTAGGGCCTCCTGGAACCAGGAATTCCAATATTACTGAAACTTTCTTTCTCTCTCTTCTCCCTTTCCCTCTGCATCATCCTTTCAGCCCAGCTTACTTCATGCAGCAGGAGACAAAACTGCCTATACACTTTGCACCCCTAGTCTCATACCTCCTCAGCCAAGGAGAAAAGCCACTTCCTTGTGCCAGCTCCAGTGCAAAAGTCTTGGGGGAGGACTCTAATTGGCTTAGCTTGTGTCACCTGACCACCACTAGGACCAATCACTGGGGATGGGGCAGGAGGTGCTCTGGTTGGCTCCCATGTCCCAGGGGCTGGGTCTATTGCCAGGAGAAAGGAGGGGGAGGTAGCATAGATCATAGCCCCAGGGGAATCCTTGTGGCTAGGAGGCCACCAGAATTTGCTTTTACTAGATTCCTCCAAAACACAGAACGCTGATCTGTAACTGTGATCTAATAGTAACACCATTGCCCAGTATCCCTAGGTAGCTTCCATCAGGTGCTGGCAAACTCCTGCCGATGCCAGTCCTCTAAGAACTGATCCTCCTCTGCCCTGAGCAGCCCCTCCCAGCCACCAAGTTGCTGACAAACATGGCTTAAAGAAAGGAGCGGTTTCCCAGTCTCTAGCTCTGCAGCAATGGTTATTTTTCAACTGGGGCCAATTTTGCCTCCCCAGGGGACATTTGACAGTGTCTGGAGACATTTTGTTGTCACAGTTGGGGAGGGGAGCTGCTGGCATCCAGTGAGTAAAGGCCGGGGATGCAGTTAAACATCCCACTGTGCATGGGCAGGCCCCTCCCAACCAAAAAATCATCCAGCCCAAACTGTCAATGGTCCTAAGATCAAGAAGCTCAGCCCACAGGAAAACCCAGTGATGTCTGTGATGATGGATTTTGATGTCAACTTGATTGGGCCACAGGGCGTCCAGATATTTGGCCAACGTTATTCTGTGTGTGTCTGTGAGTGTGTTTCTGGATGAGATTAACATTCGAATCGAGTAAAAACATCGAGTAAAGCAAATTGCCCCATCTGTTAGGGGTGGACATGCATCCTCCCAACAGTTGAAGGCCTGAGTAGAACAAAAAGGCTGAGTAAGAGGGAACTCCTCCTGCCTGACTGCTTGAGCTGCGACATTTTCCTGTCTTCAGACTCAGACTGAAGGATCAGCTCTCTTTGGGTCTCCAGCCTGCTGGATTTCAGAGTAGATTTACACCCTAGGCTCTCCTGGGTGTATATATGGTAGGTACACATGTATATACATACACACAGAACCCATAGGAGAATACTCTCTTTCTGTTTCTCTCTCTCTCTCTCTCTCCCTCCCCTCTCCCCCCCTCATTGGTTCTGTTTCTCTGGAGAAGCCCGACTAATACAATGCCGATGGAAGTTCCTTGAACAAATGGATTCCTACTATTTCCTCAGTCATTCTTTATTCTCCCTGCCAATGCATTCAGCGTACAGAGAAAGCAACAGGAAACTTTCCCACATCTTCCCCATGCTTGGAGGCATCATCTTTCACCTTCTTGACTTCTCAGGACATGTTGCTAAGATCAGCCAGAGGGCAGGGGGCCCTGCACCCTGCGGAGGTGTGCAGAGTTGCTTGGCTCCCAGAACACCCATTCCAACTAAGGCAGGGGTGCCCTGAGGCTGCGGGGGAAGGCAGCTGAGATGGAAAGGAACAGCTGGCATGCTTTCAAAGGTGTGGTCCCTCGGGAAGGAGCAGAGTGGTAGCAACACGTCCAGAGCTTCACAGAGTGTTACTTCTCTTTGAGACAGCAGGGGCCCGAGAAGAAGGGGGATCCCACGAACACACAGCAGCCCAGCTGTCTCACTCTTTCCTTTTTTTTTGAACCATCACTTGCTCATGGCGTTTCCCAATTGCCAGAGAAGAGTAAAGTCCCTGCCTAATGGAGTAGCTAGGACTACTGGAGCTCTGGAGACCTGGCAGAAAACCCCAGCTCCCTGTCTGACCAGCGGGTGCAGCCTTGGGCAGCCTTTAGAAAGTGGGGGTCACAGTATCTCCCTTTTAGCTATGTTGTGAGGTCTGTTAGACGAGATAAAACATGGAAAGTGCTTAGCACAGCAGGTACTCAACAAACGTCAGCAGGTAACTGTGCCACTGTCACAGAGGGATGGCCAGTCTGTGAGGCAGGTGGGACAGAGGTTCTCAAGTGTCAGTGTGCCTGGCAGTCACCTGCAGCTTGTTGCAGCACAGACTGATTCAGGTGGTCTGGGGGAAGGTCTGAGAAAGTGTGTTTCCAACAAGTTCCCAGGTGTCTTAGCCGGTTCAAGCTGCTGTACCAAATAGACCACGGACTGGGTGTCTTAAACAAATGTGAAAAGAACTTGAATTTATACAAATTAAATTTAACAGAGTTTCACTGAGCAAAGTGCTATTCACAGATCGGGCAGCCTGTGGAACAAGAATACAGGTTCAGAGCGACTCTGAGCTGCCCTGTGGTCAGAGAGGATTTACGGAGAGCAAAAGGAAAGAGACAGTGGAAGTGAGGTGCGGAAACAGCTAGATTGGTTACAGCTCGGTGTTTGCCTTATTTGAACGCAGTTTGAGCAGCTGGCCACCTCTGATTGGCCGGAACTTGGTGATTGGTACATGAGCAGGTTACGGTCTGTTTACGTGGAGAAACCTCTAGGCTGAACTTAAAATATGTAAGGAAGCAGTGTTAGGCTAAACTTAATTTAACACAACAAACATTTATTCCTCACAGTTCTGAAGGCTGAAAAGTCCAAGATCAAGGTGCCCAGGTGCCGGCAGATTTGGGGTCTGGTGAGGGCTGGTTTGCTGGTTTCCGGACAGCTGCCTTCTCATTACATCCTCACGTGCTGGAGTCCTCTGGAGTCCTTTTTATAAGGACTCTGATCACGTTCATACAAGCTTCACCCTCATGACCCAATCTACTCTCAAAGGCTCCACCTCCTAATGCCATTACCTTGGGGATTAGGGTTCACTGAATTTTTCGGGGACACAAACATTCAGTCCATAACAAAGTAGCAGGCAGGCAATTCTAATGCTGCTGGCCTGGGGGCCACACTCAGAGAACTTCCATCCTCATGCAAGCGTGTTCAGCCCTGGCTACACTTTAGAATCACCAGGGAGCTTGTAAACCCCCCGAGATCCCAACTGAGGGGGTCTGGGTATGGGTTATGCATCAGCTGTTTTTTTGAGCTCCCTGTTTTCCCCATGTAGTTCTAATGGCTCTGTGGGGTGAGGGACAATGCTCACGACGTCCCAGTTAGGAGACCTGGGGTCCCTCCAGCTCAGCCATGCATCTTCCTGGGAGAAGATCTAACCCAGCTCGTGTGCTCAGCTCAAAATTTTCTCTCTTGGGTCCCCTCTCTCAGCCTGGTCTTACTTTCTCTACCTCAGCTACTTCTTGCTGGCCGTGTTCGGGTCCTATGAATCCACCACCCAGAGCCTCAGCCCCACAGTCCAGGCAAAGGCTGATTGAGGTGGGAGGTTGCTGCTGGCCGGGTCTCCAGTCCTAATCTCTCTCTGTGTTGGGCTTCTGGGGCCAGAAGCCCCACTGTTGACCCTGCATGACCCCTGGGCTCTGGCTGTGCCCTGACCTGGGCCAGTGGTTCTCTGGCTACCACTGGGCTCAGGGTGTTGAGTCACCCTCAGACTTGCCCCAGTGCCTGCCCCTCGGCCCAGCTCGCCCAGCTCGCCCAGCTCGAAAGCCTGGCCTCTGCTTCCTTCTAGCCCCTTTGTGAGCCCTGGGATGTGCTAGGCAATAATTTACAACACCAGCAAGACACTGAGAGATAAAACCTTGCATTTAAATTTCAGAAAGGGCCCCTCCTTATCCTTTGATGTTCACAACACAAACAGACCATCAAAGGGTATAATATGTACCTTAGTCCCTGGGCTCCTTAAAAGAAAAAAATAGTCCAATGCTGAAACGCATCATTTGTAATTATAGCCTTTGCTAGGCTAGGGATACAGTGAAAAGTACCCCTCCCCCACCTCCTCCCCCAACACCTTGCCCCTCCCCTGCCTCAGACCCTGGCTTACCCCCGCCCTGCCCACTGTTCCACTGCGTCTTCAATGAGACCCACTCCGGTGACACAGCTGGGACCCTTAGGAAGCAAGTATTGTCAACTTCCAACTGCCCACAGGCATGGAGGTGGGGAATTTTTTTTTCTTTTAAATAATTTCTAACGTATTTCCAACTCTCAGTGCTTTTTCTACACTGCCTGGAACATCTCCAGGCCAAGTTCATCTCTTTCTGCATTAGGACATGAAAGGCCGCACTGCTGTAACAGATACACGCCCAAATCTCAGAGGCCTAACCCAGTAAAAGTTTCCTCTCCACTTAAGTCTGACACAAACAGAGCATTCCTCTTCCATCTTGAAGCTTTACCACCTTGAAACGGTGGCCTCCAAGGTCACTGTGTCATTGTGTGAGAGGAAGACAGATGGAGCAGGAACACTGGCTTTTAATTGCTTTGGCCAGTAAGTGGCACCTGTCATTTCTACTCACAGTCCACTGGCCCCCAACTAGTCGTGCGGTCCCACTCTGACAGTAGGAAGCCTCTGGAACTCTGCTGTGGCTCAGGGAATCGAGGCTGCCTTCGTGGTATTGCTCTGGATTCCCCGGTGAGATCGGCGTTTGGGGGGTGTGCTGTTAATTCTCCACACGCCCCTCGCCCCTCGGATCCACCCTCTGTCCTTCTGGGACCCGGAGTCTGCCGATTTCTCTGCCCTTTGATTTCCAGTTGGGCTTGGCCCATGGAAAGTGAAAGGGAAGTCAGCAGCAGGGATGGGAAGTTGGAGGAGAGGGAAGAAGAAGGCTCGGTTCCTCCCACTCTCTCCCCACTGAGCCTCCGTGTGGCAGTGGCTGTTCCTCTTCCTCCAGCCACAGCTTGTCGGAGGCCTCAGTCCCTGTGGGTCTCACCAGATCCCAACCCCACTTCCTCCCCATCCCCCTCCCACCCCCTATGTCGCTAGTGCCTGCATGCTGCATTCCCAGCCTCTGAAAATAGTGTCTTCATCAACTTCTTTTCATTTGCATTTGAATGCACCATCTTTCCATTTGCTGTGCCTGCTCATCTCTCTTCCTCTCGCAGGATGGATCGGGGAGCAGGACTGTTCCCCAGCGTTACCTCAGTAATGATGCCCACAGCACGCCCGGAGCAGTGACGGGCACCAAGCACCATTCTAAGCTCTTTGCCTATGTTGGCAAATGTATTTTATTGATTGATTGGTTAATTGAGACAGTAAACAGTCGATTAATTGATTGACATTGTTACCAGTGCAGTGGCATCATTGTAGCTCACTACAACCTCAAACTCCTGGGCTCAAGCGATCCTCCTGGGCTCTCGAGTAGCTGAGACTATAAGTATGTGCCACTATGCCCGGCTAATTTTTCTATTTTTTGTAGAGACAGGGTCTCGCTATGTTGCTCAGGCTGGTCTCGAACTCCTGGTCTCAAGTGATCCTCTGGCCTTGGCCTCCCAAAGTGCTGGGATTACAGGTGTGAGCCACTGCGTACAGCCTATACTGGCAAATTTAATCCTCATGATTACTCTTTAAGACTGATTCTGTTGTTTTCCCCAATTTTCAGATAAAGAAACCAAGAAACAGAGATGATAAGTAACCTGCCTAACATCAATAGCTGTGAATGAGAGCATTTCAATTTGCACCCAGGCAGTCTAGTTCGGAGGCCTTGCTCTTGCCGTCTATCTTGCTATGCCACATTCCCACCTGCTGGTCAGAGAACAGCCCCTCGTGCATGTTGGAACAGCAAGCCCAACTGCACAGGGGACTCAGCAGTGTTGCTGTGGCCTTCATCTCCTGGTTTCATTGATCGCTCTGGCTCCAGATCCTAAACTTCTAGGCTTAGAAAGGCTGCAGTTGTATGATCTCTGCACCTTTTTCCAATGTGGATCTCTGGATTTTACGGTTAAATAATACATTTTTTAGCTCCCCAATTCAGCAAAGTATTGCTTTTTGTTATGGATTGAAATGTGTTCCCCCCAGAATATGTTAAAGTCCTAACCCTAAGTCTTTCAGAATGTGCCTTTATTTGGAAATAGGGTGGTTGCAGATATAATTAGGTAAGCTGAAGCCATACTGGAGTAGGGTGACCACTAATCCAATATGACCAGTGTCCTCCTAAGAAGGAAATTCGGACCCAAAGACAGATGCACACAGGGAGAACAGAGGCAGACACTGGAACAATGCATCTACTAGCCAAGGAATGCCAAGGGTTGTGGGCCATCATCAAATGCAGGGGAGAGGCATGGACAGATTCTCTCTCACAGCCCTTAGAAGAAACCAAGCCTGCTCGTACCTTGATTTCAGACTTCCAGCCTCCAGAAGTATGAGGCAATAAATGTGTGTCCTTAGAGCCACTCAGTTTGTGGTACTTTGCTATGGCAGCCCTGGGAAATGAATACATCCTTCCTCACCATGGTTACTGCCTCTCTCCTTCCCCCTGCAGTCCCCCGGCCTCCTTGCCCTTGCCTGGGGGTTCTAAGCGAGTTCCCACCTTAAGGTCTTTGTACTCACTGTACCCTCTTTCTGGAGTAATTTCCTGCTACATGTTCACACAGCCCTTTCCTTAATAATACATTCTGATGGGGTTGGACGTTTTAAAGAACACGCTCACCCTTCAGAGACTCTGTCCCTCTGGGAAATTACCGAATTCTGTCCAATATAAAAGCAATACCTATAAAAAGCAATACCTAAAATCTCCACAAATACTCACTAGAAGAAGGCAAGCCCACTGCAAACACATCACCGAGGAGCACAGATGCCGGAGATTGAATTGGCCTCCCCGCCTTCGCTTTTCTGATTGTCTGTCGCACGGCTGCATGTCAGAAACCCACTGTCTGGGATTGGCAACTTTACAATATGTCTATCAGAAAAGCCCTTGGCCTCCAGAATTTGTAAAGAGAAGCCAGTAATGAATATCTCGGTACACTTGAAAAACACAAAACCCTTAAGAAACTGACAAACCCGATCAGGCTGTATCGAGGGAGCAGCGTTAAAGATAATGAATCAAGCTGACATTAGGGAAATGCAAAACCGCAAGGAGGTACCACCTCACACCGGTTAGCATGGCTACTATAAAACACAAAACAACAGAAACCAGAAAGTAACAAGTGTTTGCAAGAATGTGGAGAAATTAGAACCCTTGTACACTGTTGGTGAGAATGTAGCCGTTGTGGAAAACATGGTGGTTCCTCAAAAAATTACACATAGAATTATAATCCAGCAATTCCACTTCTGGGTATATACCAAAAATAATTGAAAGCCAGTTCTCAAGGAGATAATTATACACTCGTGTTCATAGCAGCATTATTCACGATAGCTAAAAGTGACCCAAGACACCAGCAACAGACGAATGGATTAAAAAATACGGCATATACATACGCTGGAATATTATTCAGTCTAAAAAGGCAGGAAATTCTGGCTCATGCTACGACATGGATGAACTGTGAGGACATTTACTGTAAGTAAAATAAGCTAGTCACAAAATGCCAAATGCTGTTATGGTCCCACTTATGTGAGGTGCATAGAGGAGCCAGATGCACAAAGACAGAAGTAGAACGGTCGCCGGGGCTCGGGAGGAGGGGGATTGAGAGTTGTTTAATGGATACAAAGTTTCAGTTTTGCAAGATGAAAAGAAATCTGGGGATTGGTTGTACAACAGTATGAATGTATTTAACACTTCTGAACAGTACGTTTAAAAATGGGAGATAGTAAATGTTATTTTATGCATATTTCACCCCGCATTCTTCAATACGCAGCTCTAAAACATGTCCGCATTGTTTTCACAAGATACACAAAGTCATGATTGCACCTAACAAAACTCATGATAATTCTTTAACATTGTCTTATGGCCCGTTCTTAAGTGAATTTCCCCAATTATTTCAAAAGTGCTCCTTTTACAGCCAGTTTGTTCAAAAGATTCTTGTATCACATTCGGTTGCCATGGCTTTCCATTCTTTTAACCTTCAATCCCTCCACTGCTGTCTGTCTCTCACACCACTGACTTGGAGAAATTGGGTCAGGTGTCCTGTAAGATTGCCCACACCCTGGATTTGTGTTTTGCCTCTTTGTGGTATCAGTTAAGTTGTTTTGCTTGTTCCCTCATTCCTCCACCCCTGGACGAGGCAGTCAGCTCCAGGAGCACGACTGGCACTTTTGGCAGGAACACCTCCTGGTGGGACTTCGTGCTGCATACTGCACGCAGCAGGAGACACACCATGTCCTGTTTCCAGTGATGCTGAGATTGATCATTGGTTTAGGTGGCGACAGCCTGATCCCTTCGTGGTCAAGTTTCTGAGAAATCTTCCATCTACTGTGTTCATCCATCGACGATTGTTGTCTGAGTCAATTATTTCCCTAGGAGTTGCAAAATGGTGATTTTCTAATCTTCTCACTCCTTCCATATATTTCGGGCAGTGTTCTCCTGCCTGTTTTAACCCGCCTTATCCACAAGTCTTTGCTCTAAATGACTTAAGGCTATTTCCAAAATTCAAATTCACTCCTTAAAGACCTTGATTCTCTACCATTGAGGAAATTCCAAAAACCGTGCTTTCGACTCCAAAAGCAAGTCTAAGAGGAGAATTCTAAAAATGATTTCACCAGAGGTGATGTCAGTGTATGTACCTGACTATCTGTGGTGCCTGATCATTTGACCATATAACTTCTAAAAGTTCTGCTTAAAACAGAAATCAATTGCATTGTTTTACCACCATACCCTTTTATGTATACACACACAGATGTTGCAAAATAGATCAAGAGTTACATCTGGATTTAATGCAGGATCTACCACAGGTGGCATTCTTTCAAAAGCTTATGTTCCTGGTTCCTGCCCCTGCACCACTCACCTCCAGCAAGGCCAGGTGGCTGTGGTGACCTGGGGTTCCGCTCAGAGTTCCAGGAAGACAATGGCCAGAACAACAGCCCCGCTGAGGCAGCCTCCTCCCTTCAAAAAGGAAGCTAAGAGGAAGGATTTGAGGGAATCCGAGTTTTAACACCTCTCTTGCTCATAACCTTTCCTGGATTTGTCAGAGCGAGGCCCTGGTCTCTCTCGCCTACCTGCTAGCACGCAGATGAGAGTAATTGCCCCCGGACCACCTTTGGCTGAAAGGAAACAGGTTTCAGAACATCTCCCGCTGCGGCTGCCCTCACTTCTATTTGTCTACTTGACACTTCTTTGCTCATCTCCAAGCTGCTTGCTTGGGATTAGCCCGACTGAAAGGAAGGCGTCATTTTATTTTGACTTAGGCTAGAAAAAAAAAAAAATCAATCTCAGAAACAAATCAATTCCAAATCCCATAAAATCAGAGATTGTGAGAGTTGGAAGGGATGTGTGGGAACATCTAGGCTGTGAGACTCAGAACTGTTGCTCTAAAAGGGCCTTTAGAGAGCTTGTAATCAATTCTCTATCGATAGATGTGGACAGGGGGACAGAGTGACAGAGTGACTTACCCAGGGTCCTATGGCAACGTTGAGATTTGAAGCTGAGTCTCCCCAGCAGATCACGAGCTCCTCCTCTGCACACTGCACACATTAGAAAGAGGTCCCAGGGGCGTCTGTGATTCGTCCGAGCTGAGCACTGTGGGCTTCTGTGGGCCAGGTTCCATGCTAGGTGTGTAATTACACCACACCGAGTGCCTGTGTCCTTAGTACTATTCTTCATATGCACAACAGCTGTTCCCACAGAGAAGTTCTTTTGGTGGTGTAAATATTCAGCATTTTTTCATTGCAGCTAATTTATCTCCCAATGGGTAAAATTTACTCACTGTGCTTTTTATGAAAAATTTTGGCTCTGCCAAAATAGTCGCCAAATGAAACAACGATCCCAGATTCCCCAAAGTAAGTCCTTCTCTTGGAACATAAAATGAGAAGAACATGAAACGGGGAGTCTGGAAGCCCAAGGTCTAGCCCCGGCCCTTCACCCCCAGCCGAGTGGCCTTGGCCAAGCCCCATGGCCTTCCTGGCTTCAGATGCCTCCTGTGAGGAATGAAGGGCTTGCACTAGTTTAGTGGTTTCCAAGTGTGCTCACACCACAAGCCTCTGCTATTAAAGATTCGTTCAAACACCAAAGCTCTTGATTAATTAACAACTTGTCTCCTTTCTTTGTAAAAATTAATCACACCTCCATAACTGTAATAGCTTTGATGAGAATAATATGCTACATGGAGGGGACATGCCTCCAGCCCCCACGTGAGTGTTAGCATTTAGCCCACATGGCTTTGTCACAGGTAAATGGATGATCCTCTCGGCTGATGAGAATGCTGAGAGCAGTTCTTAGGTCTCCGTTACTACTTCTATAGCAATGGAGATCTGTCCATAACCCACCCCGAGAAGTCTTGGGATCTACTGGGCTAAAGACTTGCACAGTCCATCTGCTTCCACAACTCTTGAGGGGGTGAATCCTGCAAGTTTCCTCAGGGGTAAATGTTTGAGGTTTCCCCTACTGGTCAACCAATCCTAACGCCCATTTTTCAGAATGTGGCTTGCCATCTTCCTACTTCACACTAGGAGACTGGCTTGGTCTGGGTTGAAGGCAGACCCTGCAACGAGGATGGAGGAGCATATTGTTTCTTTGGGAGGAGCCACAGGGCAGGGGAGGTGGACAGGAAAGAGCAGAAAGGCAGTAAGGGGTGTCAGAGGGTGGACTGCGGCGCATACCACCGGGGCTCAGCCCCACAGGGAGTGAGGGAGCTGGCGTTTCTCCGCCAACGCCCAGCCCGGCTGGCGCAAGGCTGCTCCCTGGAGTTCTCTCCCCGGCAATTCTGACCTGCCCCGTGGGTGCCCAGTCGAGACTCAGGATGCATCTGCTTTTGGGAAACTGTCTCTAGATGACCTCCAGGGTAGGCAGAGGGGATGTGGCTGGGACACCAACAGCATCTTCCGGAGAGACTAGACACAGAGCATCTCACTATTGAAAGCGACAGCGAATATCCATCCACTCACTCGATGAGCATTGACCGCGAGGTGCTGTTCTAGGTGCTTGGATGCGGCGACGGACAGAAGAAACCTGGAGTGCCTACACAATAAATAAGTGAATTACGCAGTGTTGCGGAACAATATTCACATCAAACATATAAACCGTGCAGTGCTAGGAGAGGGTGGGGGAACAGGACTGACAGTTTGGAGATGAGGAAATTGAATGAGAAAGAGATTAAGTAGCTCCTCTAAGGTCGCAGCGTTGGTAAGCAGAGCCAGGATTCGTGCTTGGTGGTCTCATTTCAGAGTCCCTCCTTGCCTTTAACAATTGCTCTGTCACTTCTTGTGAATGTTTCTCTAAACCAGAATCTCTTAGTCTCATGGGATCGTGGCCTAAGCCTGAGGCCGGATTTCTTCCACAGGGTCACTCTGCCTACCTTCGCCCCGCGTGGCCCTCCAGTTAGCCCCCACCAGTCCGGGCCCTCAAAATGCCAACCGTGCCTTCCCGCACTTCTCCCCGCCCCTCCCCACCTTCAGTCCTGGGACAGCCTCTTCTCTTCTCCTCACCTTTCTAAATACAACAATTATTTCTAGACCTGTTTTAAATGTGTCCTCCACAAAAGGCTTCCCCTGATCTTACCAGCT
Source organism: Lepilemur ruficaudatus (assembly GCA_963574885.1). Lineage (NCBI taxonomy): Eukaryota > Metazoa > Chordata > Mammalia > Primates > Lepilemuridae > Lepilemur > Lepilemur ruficaudatus. Next base: position 2,149 of record CAUYRT010003301.1, on the reverse strand, counting down.
TTGTGGGATCACTTCCCTCTTTGGCTTTTTATAAGGTTACACTGGTCATTTCCCACAAAGTGGCCTGGATACCTCGTGTTGTGATTTTATTACCAGCAGACGTTGACTGCGCACCTATTGCATCAGTCTGCCAGGGTCCCCCTAACAAAGGACCACAGCCTGGGTGGCTTAAACAACAGAAATCTATTGTCTCACAATTCTGGAGGCTAGAAGTCTGACATCAAGGTGTTGGCAGCGTTGGTTTCTTCTGAGGCCTGTCTCCTTGGCTTTCAGACAGCCTTCTTCTCCCTGTGTCTTCACATCGCTGTCCCTCCGTGTGTCTCTGTGCCAATTTTCTTTTCTAATAAGGACACCAGTCATATTGGATTAGGGACCACACTGAGGATCTCGTTTTACCTTGATTACCTCTTTAAAGGCCTTATCTCCAAATACAGTCACATTCTGAGGTTCTGGGGCTTAGGACTTCAACATAGGAATTCAGCCCATGATACCTGCCCTGTGTGTGTAATCGTGTTGGGCATTCTAGAGACTAGAGAAGCACCCGCTCTCACCTGTCTTCCTGTTCCTTTACTGGAAACATATTCAGGAGGCCGGGCCCTTGGGGACTGGCTGCACCAAGGCCTCTGACACTCACTCACTGCAATTACTCACATCGTCACTGAAAATCACTGTTTGGCAAGGGCTGGTGCAGAGTTAATGGGGAGCTGAAACTGGCCGAGGAGTCACACATTTAGTCAGCGAAGAAACAGAAGTGACCCACGTGGGGTTCTCAGTCCACTGCCTAGCTTGTTCCCCAAAGCCACAGACCTCACTTTCAAAAGGCAGAGACCAGCAAAAACCAGTGCTGCTCTCTTGATGATAAAAACCAAAGAACGGTTTTGTGCTTGTGTATTTTTATGTCTGTAATGTGAGTCCACATTGAGTGAGAGGAAAAATAAAAATAAAAAATAGCCATCTTAGAAAGCAGATTTTGCTTATTCCACAAGACGAATCACCAGAGCTGCCATTTTCCTAGTAATTTTGAAAGCAGACATTGGTGATTTTTTTCTCAACACAGTTGTCTTCATTTGAGCTTTTCAGAGGGAGTGCATCCCTTTGGGGTTTCACTTAGCTCAGCGAAGGCGGCAAGCTGTGTGCCCCTTACACATGTTTACCCGATATTCCAGCATCGTATTTATGAGGCTTAAGTGGCTCCGATGTATTCCAGGGCACACATACTTAGCAGAAAAGTACAGAAGCTGGCAACCCACATTTGTCCAAATTGATTCCACATCTGCCTTAAGTAAACCACTCCCTTTGATATAACTACCCTTTTGCCCTCCTTGCAAGGCACTGTATGCTATTAGAGGTTGAAAAATAAAGGGGCTGTTTCAGAAAAGAAGAAAAACAAGTTAAAGTTCAGCCTGAGGTTCCAAATACTGCCGTGGGTTACTTCTTTTACTGTTACTGTTATTGTTACTGTTAAGGTTACTGTTCCTTCTTTTAAGAAAACTGAGTAACTTTGATAAGTCATAAAACGTTTCAAACCTAGCTCTTTTGCTCACACTGTACAATCCATTAGGGTGAAAGTCTTGTTATAGTAAAAACTTAACCAACAGAAACCTCAGGAAACCTCATCTATCCAGAACAAGGCAGAAACAGAAAGCAAATGCCAAAAAACCTCAGGGCAGCCAAAATGTCACCAAGCCACTGCAATTTATCCACACCAGAGCCTCTAGACCCACATTAAAAGCATTTGCTTTCATCTGATGCCAGATTCCATCATGTCGGCTAACTGCTTTCCAAGCTCAGTGTGCACTAGAAGCAGCAAATCAGAGCCGGAGTCCGCTCCCTACAGCCGTAAGACAAGACAGAGATAAGAAAACCAGAAAAGCCAGAAATCTCACAAGCATCACATGTCCGCATCACAGAATGAAGGGGGTAACTGATTCACCCCAACAGCCGTTAGGCACAACTGCACAGTAACAATAAGCCCAAGTCATAAGAAAAGGTTCAATTAGGTCAGGAGTTCGAAACCAGCCTGAGCAAGAGCAAGACCCCGTCTCTACTAAAAATAGAAAGAAATTAATTGGCCAACTAAAAATATATAGAAAAAATTAGCCGGGCAAGGTGGCGCATGCCTGTAGTCCCAGCTACTCGGGAGTCTGAG
>CAUYRT010003300.1:0-15588 GCA_963574885.1 Lepilemur ruficaudatus | reverse complement strand
TTGAGGCAAATTACTAAACAAAACTGCTGACATAGTTTAATCAAAGAATATTTTTGTTTCAGAATTCCATTAATATTTAACAAGGATTAATTAAGTGGGGCTTTGTGTTAAATGCCTCGGGGCCCACAAGACAGTCTTCATACTCAAGGAGACTGTGCACATATGCATCAGACATTTTTTAAAGAGGCAGTACGTGATTTATTGCCAAAATAATACACATCGTAGGAGTTAGGAGCGGGTATAGAGACAGTAAGTCTAACAGGAGGTAAGAGAGGAGAACAATGGGATGCTGTGGGTTTAATACACTGGGCCTAATAGGACGAGAGGATCGGTCACAATGAGAAGAGAGACACAACAGCCCAGAGCAGGAAATCAGGGCAAAAAAAAAAAAAATAGAGCAAGAAAGAAAGAGAGAGAGAGAACATGTTTGAAGTCAAGTTTTCTTTTGTCGTGTTAAGAGCAGAGGACAGAGCTCCAGGGTTTCTTTCTAAGGTTATTCTAGCTCTGCCTGTCCATTTTAGTAGATGTGTAAATTTGCACATATCTGCAAACCAACAGTTAAAAACAGTCATTTCAAACTGGAATGTATGTATGATTTTTAGAGGTATATATATATATATATTATGAACAAGTTTTATAATTATGTAGTTGCTTTATCATTGGGGGAAATGGCACATGGAATCCATGATTTCACAGTATCATTCCTTAAAATGATGCTCAGTTAAAAAAGTATTTGATTCAAAGTAGATTTAAGAAGAATCTGAAGTAATTCAGGTGGTATATGGGTGTCACAGCGGGACAAAAATGACTGAAGTTACACAGATGTTAGGTTCCAGTATTTTTAGCTGTAAAAAGATGGACCATATGATGTCCTCAGCCCTTTCCGGCCACAACAGTTTATGATTCCACAATACTCAAATCACAGGTGAAATATCTGTCAGCAATTCAATGTAGATGGATTTCACTTCAGCTGTAGGACACTGAACCTATTCACACATATAAATTCCCCGGGAATTCTAGGGATTACTTTTTTGGGAAGCTATGAGTAAACATTTTTACTTGAAAATAAAATTATTTTTATAAATGTCAACTTACCTTTTATTTATACTATTCACTAATTTGAATTTATCACCTCTACTGACTCAAATTAATAAATGTTAATGGAATTGCCAAAAAAAGATCTGATCTTTTGAGGAACTATGGCCTGCAAGCAAATGGGTGGCTCCATCCTTGATAATTTCAAAAAACACGCAGTCAAGGGAGCTCGCGGCCGGCACTGACCTCTGTGGGTGGGGGCTGATTTACCCCGCAGCAATTTCTTTGAGTCTTCCCAACCATGTTACTTTCACTTTCTACAGGTGACCATAAGCAGGACCAGAGCCCAGTGCGAAATGAACATGTGGGCCCCTCACACAAAATTATTAAGAATTTGCCAACAGTGAGAGCAGAGAGCATTAACCAAGCTTGGGGTTTGGGACTGCGTAGCTCTTACTCCCATGAAGGTTAACACACTGCCCTGTCGATGAGCATATTATTTTCCCCGAGGCCTGGCGAAGTTGGAATAAAATCAACAGTGTCTTTAAGGTGCCTGCTGTACCTGGTCAACAATGGTGAAAGGTATGAGAAACAACAGGCTTTGTGCTTTTGAGAAGAGAATCATTTGGTGATGAGGCAGGATGCTCTGACAGGAAACAACTATAGAAAAAAACAGTGAATGTGAGATGCCACAAAACAGACATGCAGGAAAGGTGGAGAGATAATTGGGAATTAGAGTCAGAAAAGGAAAGTGTGGGGGAAGAGTTAAGACTTACGCTTGGTCCTGAACAAAGCATAGGTTTGGAGAGAAGACGTGGGCTGGGTAGCCAGGAAGGAAGCAAAAAGCAAGAGTTAATTACTCATCCCTCAGCAGAGGCCAGAAGTAGAAGGCAGCAGTTCTAGCAGCTCTAACAATGGGGAAGGACAACAGTAATTCCTCTACCTAGTATAGATAAAAAAAAAAAAATCACATTTACCCATCACTGACCATTCCTTCAACCACTCCCTTTTAAGGGCTAAAAAACAACTTTAAATCTCTGTTTGGTGGTTAGTGCTCCTGACAGCAGTAGGGGCTACAGCTACATACCTTGAAACCACCTCTCCCCTCCAGCCCCATGACCAAACCAGCCCCCTCCCCCTAGCCGACACAGGAACCCGGTGGCTCCCAGGAAGGTGAGACACCAGCGTGCAAACCCAGAGGCTGAGCAGACACTCCGACCTGGCCAGCCTTCCCACATGTTTTATGAGACTTGGCCTGAGACTTGGCCACCTTGGCTTCATCTGTTAGCAAAATCGGTGCTTTCAGAAAGGCGCAGGTGGTCTGTAGAAGGCTGGGGCAGGAAGGAGGAAGAGATACTGCAGGAAGAGATGAGAGAGGGAGTCAGACACCAGTGGCCTGGGCATCTAGGAAAAGCGCCCATTCTTTCTCGGGGGCATCCCTCTGAACAATGACCATAAAACTAGAAATACCTGCTCCTCCCGCAACCCATCTACCACCAAAGGCAAAAGAGAACAAAGAGAGTCAACTGAGGACTCACCGTAGGGAAATGATCCTCTTCTGGTCTGGGGACTCGGCCTCCAGAGACGGGGTAGGGGACTGGGCTGTTGGCGACTTGCAGATTTTCTTTTTCTCCTCCACACCATTCTCAGCCTCTGAGCTGGAGAAGAGAGAAAAACGCTTCACCTTAGACATCCAGAGAGAGGTAGAAGGAAAGACGGAAGTAACCCCGCTTTCTGGAGAGTAGAATGATCTTCAATCCCCGACAACAGGCTAGTCAACTCTGACAGCTCGGCACTTTCCGATCTCCATGCTAACCCCTTGCCTGGTGCCTCAAGGGCAGTGGCTGCAGGTCACACCTGCTTAGCTTGTAAATGTCAGTTGTGTGGGGACTTGCTGGCTCCCAGTCTGAGCCTGCAGGCCCTGTGCTGCCCAGCTCTGCTCTGCCAGGCTATGCTGGGGCAGCAGATCACCTGGAGGCTGGGAGGGCCCCTGAACACAGGCTCCTGCTCACGCGCGCAGCCTCCCACAGGTGTGCGCCTTCCTGCTGGGAACCCCACCCCTTTGTTTGTACTTCTCTTATGTCACTTATCACCTTTTATTGTAGTTACATGGGTTCCACTTAGGGTTACTGTTTTAACCAAGAACTTCCCTAAGCAATTTACAGTCTATAATCTTTACAACTGCCTATGCTAGGTAGGAATTATTATCCTCATTGGACAGATATTCTCACTGAATATCTTGCCCAAGTTCACAGAGCTAGCGTTTATTTTAGTTGGAATTCAAACTCAGTTCTGTCCATCTGTAAGGCCTTTGTGTTCTCTTTCTCTCTCCCTATGCATCCCTCCCAACCACCTACCCATCCCTTTATCTTCCTTATTAACTCTTCAGTGTGACACCTCCGCAGTCACACTGGGAATCTTATTTGTCTTTATCCTGACCACGGGTCTGGGGCAGTGCTGGCATACAGTCATGATCAAGGCTTTGGGAAAACTGGGTCTGACCTAGCAGAGAGAGAGTGGTGGAGTGTCGAGGGGAAGGTGAGCAAGAGGCTTTGCACCCACTCACAAAGGCAGCACAACTGGCTTGGTGGATGCAGCAGTGAACTCACCTAGTCAGCAATTGCGGGCCTTCTGGGAAACAGGGGAAACCATTTCCAACGCGGGAAGGGGGAGAGGAAGGAATGTTGAAAGGAGAATACAAAATGTTACATATGACTCAGATCTTTACTGTCAGCCTGGGCAGCAAAGAACTCACAAAACTTACTTCTGAGGATGTGAGAACGCCATGGGGTGGAGCATAAAGACAGACGTGCTAAGGTGGCACTGCCAGGACAGACTAGCTCACTTGAATCCTGATTTATCACCTATTTGGTCTTATTACCTATTTGCCTGCATATGACTGCTCAGGCAGGAGCAGTTCAATCTAAGCTTTGTGGTTATTTGCTTACTATTTTTCACAGCCTGTGAAAATTGCAGCCTACCACTAGAAGTCCCAACCTAACATCAAAATCAAGACTGGTGGCTCACGCCTGTAATCCTAGCACTCTGGGAGGCTGAGGTGGGAGGATCACTTGAGCTCAGGAGTTCGAGACCAGCCTGAGCAAGAGCGAGACCCTGTCTGTACTGAAAATAGAAAAAGTTAGCCAGGCATGGTGGCACGTGCCTGTGGTCCCAGCTACTGGGGAGGCTGAGGCACGAGGATCACTTGAGCCCAGGAGTTTGAGGTTGCTGTGAGCTAGGCTGACGCCACGGCACTCTAGTCCAGGTGACAGAGCCAGACTGTCTCAGAAAAAAAACAAACAAAAAAAAACCCAAGTATATCTGACACGGGTATCTAACTAATAAGCCCTACAAACGACTGATGCTCTCATTTTGTAGTATGCCTTTCTCTTTTTCCTAAGTAGATAAATACCTGTGAACAGAGGCCCTACCTTCCATTTCTTCAGTTCTTCTCAAAGTACTTAAAATAGTTAAGTACACTAAAAGGGCTCAGTACATAAAAGAGTGACAAAAGGTACATGGAAGGCCTTGAAATATTATTAGGAAAACACTGCTTTGCTTTAAAATAAAACAATTGGAGTTTATTAAAATTAGCCCCAAGTTTCACTTACGAACTCGAAGAATTTTTAGGATGGTTAAGGGAGCTTATTTTTGCCTTTTTTCTCTACCCGCCTCAAGACACCCACATTACCTCTATTCTTCAAAACCATCAGGCAGAAATCTACTTGAGAAGCCCTCTTTAAGTGGGGAGACTGAGTGGAACTTCAGCAATCCATCTCAACATTCATTCCAGTATTTGATGAATTTTATGCAGGGGCCGATCCAGACTTCCAGGCAGAGCTGTAGCTCGCACAGCGCCTTTGTATAACAGAGCCACTCCTGCTAAGAACCACCAAGACAAAGGCGCCACTGGCAGAGAGATACGGTGCCTCTTGCTCTGGGCAGAAACGGCCACAGTGCAAAGGCAGCAAAGCTCAGGCTTGATTTCAGCCCTTCCTTGACCTTGACCCTTTGTGGTCAGGCATTTTGGTACCATGCAGGGTGCTAAGTGCTTAACCTCATGTGGCAGTTCTGTTTAGGGACCCCAGCTCAGCACTGAAAAGATTACAGTGCATTACTTTGTATCATCCTACCCAAAGGAAGTCAGTTTTTCAATGACAGAGCATGCAGTTGTGCTCAAGTTAATGTAGCCTCTTTGTAGATATTCCCCACTCCACTTTTCCTTAAACTTGGGCTTGGTCTTCAGCTCCGGTTCTCTCCTTGCAAGCCCTACCCAGGGGGCATGTCCTCCACGAAGCTTTCCATCCACCTAGTCTCTTCTATCCTGCTGCTGGTTTTATAATTCACTAGGTACCTATTCAATTAATGCCTTGTCTTGTTAGCTTTTCTCTCAAATGTTTTAGTTATCCAGCTATTAGACTGAGTTCCTTAAAGGCAGGGAACATCTGTTTTTATCCATAGCATTCAGCTCAGCATTTTGCTTCTAGTGGTCATTTATGTGTTGATTGATGTGGATTAATTATGTAGTGTCTCAAAGAGGAAGTGAAATTTGTCTATGGACCAATTCAATTTCAGTTTTTGTTTACTTAAAAGTGCTGTAGGCCTAAGCAAGTTAATTCCTAACACAGGTAAGAGTATTCCTGCAAGTGCCCCTGACCTTAGGGGTCTTGCCAGCAGCAGACTGGAACTAGATAGAATCCGAATCCGATCAGCAGAGACATGTCTGTGTTTGAGTGAACAGAGTGTGGGAGGGGAAATAGAACACTTCTCCAAGGGCCCTTGGTAACTTTAAAGTTACTGTCAATGAAGCTGAACAGGTGTCATTTAAATCATGATACTAAGGAAATCAGTTTTTTAAAATAAGAAGACAAAGACCTTTCGGGATATTGACTAAAAGAGACAGCTGAAAAAATATATGAAAGAATCCAATTCTCCTGGTTCAACATTTACTGGAATGGTGCCTGCCCGCAGGGTGCTCACAGCTCTGCAGGTGAGACAGATAAGTGAGTTGACAGTTTCAAGCATCCATAGAAGCGGCAGAAGATGCTGGAAACACAGGATCAATCTTCACCTGGCCTTGGCAGGTTGTGTCTTCTCCCAGCTCCAGCCCAATTTAAGCATCAGTTGTGAGCCCCGAAAGTTTTTCATCAGTGGGAACTTCAGAACAGGGAGGCAGTCATGCTTGTTTGTACCAGCTGAGCCTGGCTGCAGAACTATTAGGCGACAGCATTTTTACTACCTGCTAGGAAGAGCTGGTTTTGATAAAACACTGTTACACAATCTATAAACAAAGAAACAGGCTGGGCAGTCCCTATCAACAGTCTAGTATTTGTCACTACCCCCATACATCATTAGTCTGATGATTTAAACTGGAAAATTTCACAATTTTCAGATTTAGAATTCTTGCACGGAGTCAACTATCATTCTTCCTGGAGACAGTCTCTGTGAGTTTTAGGCAAACTCAACACTCCTTTCTCTTGTCACATCATTCCCAGGCCCCCTCCCCTCTGCTGAGAATGTACTATATTCAGGCATCATCACGAGTCCAGGTAAATAAGTAGCTACAGGGCAGAGCTATGATTAAGCTGCATCTCAGGTGAACGAAAACAAGTGTCTCACTGTGGCTCAGTCCAAGAGGGCGTGTTCCTTTCTAATTACAGTGACGATTACCTGTGTTTGCATCCACCTTCATGCTAAATCAGTCTAAGCTAAGGCATAAAAATATGTCACAAGACTCTTTTATGGTAGGAGAGGTAGGGGCAGTTTTACATCCACGATCATTTCTTAAACATCCCTGATCATCATTTTTAAAACCACAGTCTTGACTAACCAAGGTTGAGAAGTGACTCGAAGCTAGAGTATGTTTCACCAGAGGACCTCTATAGGGTCAATTCCTGGAAATGGGATTGTCGTGGCCAAGGCCAGGTCTGTGCAAGTAGAGCGTTGCTGAAACTCCACACTGAAAACTAGGCTGGTGCCTGCACTCACCAGGACCGGGGGCATCACAGACCCTGGCTCTGGCCTGCTGCCTGCTTAGCGGCTCCAGTGCTGGCTGGCAAGAGTGGGGCTACAGAGACGGAGGAGGGCCCTGGAGACTGCTGGGCAGCAGCCATGGTACAAATAACGAGAAGTATCACAGCAACCAAAAAAAGGAAGTGGAATGGGGTGCAGAAGGCAGAAGTGGGTGCTGGAGACCAGGACACCTGGAAGACACTTTAGCTTCTCCAGTTTCATAAACTTAGAATATCTCAAATCAGATTTTTGTAAGTCAAGAAGAATAGCCTTCAATTTACAATTCTGACAGAGTATATGTTTGTCTGGGCACTTTAAATTTGATTTATTTATATATTTAATTTTATTATTTATCAATTTTACTATTTACTTTTGAATAGGTACTATAAACATGAGTACAAAATTTAAAAGTTACAAATGGAAAAACAAATTTCCCTTGCACCCCTGTTTCGTGGTGGCCCCGTTTCTAGCCACAGAGGCCCCCACTGTTCCCACCAACTTGTGCCCTTCCAGAGAGAATCTGTGCACATGTGAGTGTGTAGATTTTTAAAGCACAGATGATAGAGAACGTGCTATTCTCCACCTTTCTTTTTCTTTCTTTCTTTATTTCTTTTTACTTATTGTATCTCAGTGTCCTTTCCCTATCAGTACACATAGATCTTTCTCATTCTTTTCAATGACTCCATAGACTTCCAACATAATGGATGAACTATAATTTAACCGGTTCTTTATTGACAGGCATGGAGGTGGATTCCAGTCTTTCACAAATATAAACAACACTGCAACGAATATCTTTATATGTTTATTATGTGTGTGAATATACCCATCGGACAATCTCCTTTAACTGGAACTCCTGTGTCAAAAAGCATATGATTTAAAAAATTTTACAGTTATTGCCAAATTGCCCTCAGTAGCAATTTTGTGATCCACACCCACAATATATAGCAGTATTTATACATTCTCACTAATCAAGTGTTAAACTTTAAAAAAAATGTATTTCAAATTACCTAGCAGAATATCTGGAACATGAAACGAGAATCATTTCAATAATGAGTAGTGTTAAATTTTCTGATCTTTGCAAATGTGAGAGGTTACAAAAAAAAATCTCAGCCTGGGTAATATAGTGAGACCCCCATCTCTACAAAAAATAAAAAGTTAGCTGGGCACAATGGTGTATGCCTGTAGTCTCAGGTATTCCAGAGGCTGACGCAGGAGGATCACTGGAGCCCAGGAGTTCAAGACTGTGGTGAGTTATGATTTTGTCACTGTACTCCAGCCTGGGTGACAGAGTGAGACCCCATTTCAAAAAAAAAAAAAAAAAAAAAATCCCATTACGGGTTTTTAAATTTTTTTTTTGAGACAGGGTCTCTCTCTATCACCCAGGCTGGAATGCCATGGCATGATCATAGCTCACTGTGGCCTCAAACTCCTGAGCTCAAGTAATCCTCCTGCCTTAGCCTCCTGAATGGGATTATAGGCACTCGCCATGGCACCTGGCTAATTTTTTTGTAGTGATAGGGTCTCACCATGCTGCCCAGGCTGGTCTTGAATTCCCAGGCTCAAGTGATCCTCCTGCCTCAGCCTCTCAAAGCGCTGGATTACAGGCATGAGTCACTGAACTTGGCCCCATTACTGTTTCAAATTTGTATCTCTCTTCTTTTGAGTAAGGTTGAGTATATTTTCACATATTTAAGAGCTTTTAAAAAAATTTCCTGTTTTTATAGCCAAAGGGCAAATGTTAGAAGAAAAAAGGCAAAAAAAAAAAAAAAAAGAAGAAGAAGAAAAATAAAAAATTTCCTGTTTTATGAATTAGCTATTTACATATGTTCATTTTGCCAATTTTTCTAATGGGTTGGTGGAGACATTTAGGAAAAACAATTCTTATCATAACTGCATCACAGATTCTTGGCAACATCCTAGAACTGACTTTTAAAATACATTATCTTAAACATTTAGGGAAAAGTGGATATTAGGGGTTAGCATGACATTAAAATAAAATATTAATGTCAAACTAACTTTTTTTTTTGTTGTAGAGCAACTTACTGGCAGATAGACAAAGGAATGCCAAAAGCACAGTATTCTTTGACTTTAGCAAAGCCTTCAGTGAAATCCGACAGGCTTCCAGTTCAGATGGAGAATGGGAACACAAATGTGACTGTGTCTCCTTTCTTTCTAAGGCCCCTGAAATGAGTATTTATAAAAGAAGTAATAATCCTGCTACAATATAGTGGAGGGAAACCACCAATAGAAGAGTGATTTCCCCAGATTTCTGAAAAATGGAAAGCAGAGAGTAAAGTATGATATTTACTCATGGGTAAAGGAAGCTGTAGTGCAGAAGCCGGGCACCGATGAGGGATGAGAGAACCGGGATCTGTTTGTCAGAAGGTCCAATGAGATGCTATAGTAGGAGTAAGTGAGAAGTTGCTGAAAACATTAGCTTTAATTAAAGGTGCACCTGTGAGAAATCTCTGATTACCCCCTTCCTTGAATGGTGGGCAGTCAAGAGCTTGCTTGGTGCAAGAGGGAAAAACATCAGAAGGGCCATCACTAAAAAAACCGAACAACTTGGGTGTGGACAACCAGGGTACCTATTGATAGTATGGGGGACAGAGCCCGAGTAAATCCTCATCCTTCCATTTTGAGTAAGGTCGTCCTCAAAGCGCCAACTCCCTATCCACGAGCGTACAAAGATCCAGGACGGCTACTCTAGTCCCTTATTCTTGTTTTTTTCTAGTACCTCATTCTTAAATATAAAATGACAACCAAGGATTGCTAGATCTCAGTAGAAAACCTGAAGTCTGAAAGAAAAGACCAAGATAAACCAGTCAAAAAAGTAAAATCCCGGGGAACCTGACTTTGATGAACAGAAGAAAACTCGAGAGAAACAAGCAAATAAGAGAAACAAAATCCAAAACCTCATCGACATCTTCCTTAGATATGTTAGAGAGAAGACAGCACGCAGAAGACAGAATCGCATGACGAATCCTTTCCATGGCCTACCAAGCACTGCAGGAGCTGCCCGGGCCGCCATGGGCCTGCGGTCCCCTTCCCTCACCGCGCCTGCCCCCTCCTGCTTGGGCGAGAGCCCTGAGCACTGGCTGTTCCCTCTGCCCCAGGGAGCCTCGGGCTCGCTCTCCCTTCAAGTCTTCACTCTGACTTCACCTCCTCAGTGAGACCTATATATTCAACCAAAGAAGGTAAAGTGTCAAGGAAGCAAAGGAAGACAGCATCAAGATACATAAGTTCAAAAAGAGAAAAGGGAAAAGGGAAAAACAAGACATATCAGTCAGGCACTTCTGTACCAAATGCACAGGCATTCTACACAGAAAACAAAAGAGGGGACGGGAAGACATTATTAAAGAAAAAAAAGGGAGGTAAAAGGGCAGAGGTTACTAATTTCTTATTCTAAAAAGTGGGGAGTCAAAGTGATTTAACAAGAGATTTAGGTTGATGTATTATTATTTAAAGAGACAAATGCATGACCATAGGAACTAGAAAGAGCATTATGCCATTTAAAATGGGGACTAGAGGCCGGGTGCCGTGGCTCACGCCTGTAATCCTAGCACTCTGGGAGGCTGAGGTGGGAGGATCGCTCAAGGTCCGGAGCTTGAGACCAGCCTGAGCAAGAGCGAGACCCCATCTCCACTAAAAATAGAAAGAAGTTAAAATGGGGACTAGGAAGAGAGGGAGGCAGCAAGTTAGTATAAGTGAGTTGATTCTTTTCCATCAAAACAGGAAGTTGAGAGATAAGGCTTAAAACCATTAAAGCAAGAAAGAGCAGGATACACACTTTTTTTTTTTTTTAACAGATAATGAAGTAACCACTGCAATTAAAATCAGGCACAGTTCAGTGGTAGCTACTTAGGAGGCAGCTGGGGGATGGGAGAGGTGGGAGTGAGTTCATAACCACAGTTTAATGCATGATATTATTTTGGTAAACACTTAAAAATTTAAAAAATCTTTATTAATATCCTTGTATAAAAGATGGAAAACACAGAGTAGATAATAAAAACAGGCAGATTTACTATCTTCAAATATTTGAGCTCTTACTATGTTTAAAACCTAACACCAGATTCTACGTTCTCAAGGGACTTAGCCTTTATTGTGAATTTTAGTTTGGTACATAAAGAAAGAACAAAACAGGTCGTTAGGGTTATCTGCCATCAAAATAGTGTCTAAGGAATTCAGAAATCTCTTCTAATTGTAAAGAGGAGACTCAGGAAGTTGCGTGGAAGAAATAGCACCACATTGTGTGCGTGTGGGGTAATCTGTCCAATTTAATCTAGCAGAAACAAAGTATGACTGTCAGAAATATATTTCAGTATAAAAAACCAGAAATGTAAATTATATTTCTATTTGTTGTATAAAACAGTAAAGAGAAAACAGTTCCTCAGATTGGAAAAATCAAAACCTCCCTTACTGCATCACAGCCATTGGTGCCACCTCTCCGCCCAAAGAAACATTGGAACTACGCAATGTTTGTTGTGGAAGGATTGAGATTTAAGCTGGGGCCATACGATTTGGTTAGGTAGCAATACCACAGGGGTATGAGAAATGCAAGGAAAGGCAGAAGCCAAAACATGCAGATGAGGAAGACTCCAAACTCTTGTAAGAAAATTGAGCAGTTTGGGTTTTTTTTTTTTTTTTTTTTGCGTATAGGCAGCAAGAAGCAGCAGAAACTAGATTGTGAATTTTGATTCCTAATCAAAGAGCGCTTTGTTTTTAGACTTCGTTTGATTGGCAGTAGGGATTAACTGAAGATTTTTAAACAGAGGGAATGAAATGACGAGATACCAAGTGCCTGGCTTTTTCCACATACACATCATGGGGGCCGGAAGAGACACGTGCTTCTGGAGGAGTCTACCCATGTCAGGGTACAGGAATGGGGGAGAGAAAATGGAAAGGCAGGTAGGGGCTGCACCCAAAGGCAAGAGGCAGAGACTGCCCTGGGTAACTCAGGGTGACACTGGAGTGAGGGGGGAGTGCAGGCAATGCGGAGGCACATCCGAGATGGCCCAAAGTTGTTGGGGGACGGAGAGGGCGGCATTGCCTCCAACAGTTACAGGGAACTCGAGAGGAAATGCAGTTTGCCGGGAAGGATTTTGCAAATCTAGGTTTAGATATAATAGACATATATTGATAATAGGCATAAAAACTACCTATTTTAGGCAAAAAAAAAAAAAAAAAACCAAAAGAAATCAACAATAAAAGAGCATCTGACTTTACAGAGGAGTTCTGCCAGTATGGAAACGAATTCCATTGAGTCCCATGCACGTTGCCACAGCAAACAGTAATACCTCCTCATCCGCAGCTACCAGGGCTGCAGCGATGGTTTGGCAGAGGCCACCACCTGGCGCCACTATACTTTAACCTGCTCTCAGAGCGCCCCTCTGTTCTCATTAACATGGACAAGTTAATCATGTGACTCATCGCCACCTTTATATCTCCTAATTCTGTCTTCCTAAAATATCACTTTTCTTTCAAAGCCTAAGGCAACTCACACAACTCCAAAAACCATTTAATTGTCATTTAATTCTGATTCTGAAGGGGTAGAAACCCAACTCAAACTAGCTTATCTTAAAAAAAAAAAAAACCACCACCAAACAGCCCCCACAGGCTTTTGTGACTGCTTTAAGATGAAGTCAACAGCAGAGGATAGCTGCAGCTGCAGAAGTTTCCCTACCACCCCTGGAACACACAGCAATGATCTCCAGGGTCCCCCACTTAAGTCTTCAGGGACATCAATGCGCGATTCATCCTCCTGAGACACCGCCTCCATTATGTCATGCCGCAGCCAACAATGGCTTTCTATTGAGCACCAGATTGAGGCATTGGGACGTGAGCCAAGACCCTCTAGAGTGTCACAATCTCCCTCTACTTTTCAAAAAGAATCCTCCATTCCAGCCACGTTAGCCTTCTCACTATGGCTTTGCTTATATCGTGTTCCATTCCTCCTCTGTGCACTGGCTCTTTGTTCTTCCAGCCTGGAATATCCTCTCTGCTCCCTCATAACTGTCCACAGCTGCCCATCATTCTAGACTCAGGACAAGTCCAATCAATCCCCCCTTTGATACTGGCCTCCATCTCTTTATTTTCAATGTCTGGATGTAAGAAATTATGCGATTAATACTTGTTGACTGTACAACTGGGTATATTTGCAACACAGGACAACAATCAGCATTTTAAAAAGGGTTTGGGCTTAAATTGTATCTCAAAACCTACCTGGTAAACTCCTTCCCAAGTGTGGTAGACAAGTCCTATTGGAAGAGGGCCATGTTGGGCTTGGGAGAAAAAGGCCAGGCTTTTCCCTTTCCCCATTGCTGAATCAGTATTGCATGCAAACTTACTTTTCAAACTGATTATTAATTAGATGAGCAATAATCTGGAACCATATGGAAACTTGAAAAGACTGTCTTCACTACTGGAAGAAACAATAGCAAGCAAAACCATAATCAGACCAAATAACTTCTCAGCAGTGGCATTTTGAGGCCAAGCACAGCTGGAAAGCACAGTTTGGAAAACAACAAAGGAAAATAAGAAAATGCATCAAGGAGGCAGCAATTGACTTTTCCAATTTCCAGTCAAGGTAGATTGATGCTGCTGATAGTGAGTTCTCTTTTGTGATCTACACCCTCAGTGCATAAATATTATTTTGCATTGCTCAGTACTAAGAAAATTTCTAAAAATATATATTGAATATATCTCCTCCAAACTAGAACATAACCTTCTCAGGAGGAGGGACTTTAAATATTTTTCGAATTTCTATCTTCATTGCATTTTGAAGTTCTTCTTTCACCAGCAATTGCTGAAAGTCAGAATGAGCCACTTTTCATCCACCTATGATGTAACAGAGGACATCTACTTGATTACAGTTTTTGGCCTGAAGAATATATTTAGGGAATAACTGCTTTTTAAGAGAATCAAAATCGTACTCAAACAG
This sequence comes from Lepilemur ruficaudatus, assembly GCA_963574885.1. Classification (NCBI taxonomy): domain Eukaryota; kingdom Metazoa; phylum Chordata; class Mammalia; order Primates; family Lepilemuridae; genus Lepilemur; species Lepilemur ruficaudatus. The sequence goes on along the minus strand of CAUYRT010003300.1, from coordinate 1,601 downwards.
AAACATAGGGAGGCAAGAAAATAGGGCATAAATTCCAGAAAAAAATATTTAGAGAAAGTACAATATTAACAAATCTTCAGCTATCAGGGTAAATATTCAAAAGATCATAAATATCAAATAAGATTGAAAAGGAGTTCAAGTACTTTAGGAATAAGTATAAATTAAAACCTGGATTATGAAGAGCAATATGGTCACTGAGAATACTGTTTTGGAGGTACTACAGGGAAAGAATATGCCCAGTGAAGAACAAACGTTCAGTGGTGGTCCCTGCTCTCAATGTATTTACAGTTGAAATGAACAGTTTAAGTACACGCACAGAAAACAAAACCCACTGCCTTATCAGTGCCATTAAAACCCAGAATAAAGAATGTTAACTCTTCTCTTTTGGATGTTTCATAGTTAAGTGGGGCTCATCATAGAGGAGATTAATTTGGAACCCTGTTTTAAAGGAACAGAAGACCAAGGATAGCACAAAATTGGGCGATTTTCAGGCAAAAGTCATAAAAAGCTACAGTACACAAAGAAGGAGAAAGGAAAGCATGAGGAACTCATATATGGGGAAGGCCACAGAGAAGTGTTTGCAGTACAGTAAGTGACAGGCGAGTAGAACCACAGGAAGAATGGCTGAGGTGTGGTACCTACTGGTGGAGGGATCAGGGTGCAGCTGAGCTGAGGAGTTCTGAATTTAGGAGGGAAAAGCAGGTCCTGTCATGGTTTCCTGAGATGTGGCAGTTTATGAAAAGGATACTCATAAGAAAATTATTGTATATCTTCTGGTAGATGGTATTGCAAGAGAGTAACTTCAGGGAGACCCGGTGCTACGGGCTGAATGTTTGTCTCCCTGAAATTCACATGTGGAAATTCTAAACCCTAGGGTGATAGCATTAGGAGGTGGGGCCTTTGGGAGGCGATCAGGTCATGAGGGTCCTTCTTCCATGTGAGGACACAGCAAAAAGACAGCTGTCCATGAACCAGAAAGGGGCTCCACACCAGCTACTGAACTTGTTGCTGCCTTGATCCTGAACTTCCAGCCTCCGAAACTGTGAGGAGTAAATTTCTGCTGTTTATAAGCTATCCCGTCCACAGGTATTTTGGTATGACAGCCTCAGTGGACTAGGGCATCGGGTTTCGAGGGACTCTTCCAGGAGAGAGACGGAACGAGGACCAAGTGGTAGGAGGGAAAGGGGATGAGGAGGAGGTAGAGATGCCCTAGAGTGAGCATGACCAAAACTTCATGGGCAGAACATTTCTTTATGTTAATACAAATTCCCCTTGAACTAAATTTCAGTTCTCTTATCTGACTTCAGTAAAATTATACCTATAAGAAATTTTATTCAGAGGGAGAGGGGGAGAGAGAGAGAGAAGGAATATATATCATGCCAGAAATACATGTTTTTGGCCAGAAGGAAACTTTTTACCTATTAATATCACAGTAACCTTTTAGTTTAAAACAGCCAAACGGGCCGGGCGCGGTGGCTCACGCCTGTAATCCTAGCACTCTGGGAGGCCGAGGCGGGCGGATCGCTCAAGGTCAGGAGTTCAAAACCAGCCTGAGCAAGAGTGAGACCTCGTCTCTACTATAAATAGAAAGAAAGAAATTA
>CAUYRT010003299.1:0-42245 GCA_963574885.1 Lepilemur ruficaudatus | reverse complement strand
AAGTCCTAGAATAGGAATAGCTCCTCAGCTGACACCCCTCATATATGGCAAAAAGATGCTTGATTGTTTGGAATTACTAGTGTACTATTCTTTTTCTCCATGTAAAATAATCTGCCTTTACCCCACTCATGTTTTGTGCTTGGAATTGTATTTTGACTCCGATCTTAATCTTGTCACATTGTCTTGCTTTTATTAACATATGCCTAAGACATCGTTGCCAACCCTACCATATGCTTTTATTTTGTTTTCCCTCCTTTAAAAAAAAAATATATATATATATATATATATTTTTTTTTTTTTGGTAGAGACACAGTATTGCTATTTTGCCTGGTCTGGTCTTAAACTGGCCTCCAGTGAAGCTCCTGCCTTGGCTTGGTGTGCCACCAAGCGGGCCACCACGACCCGCTTTTTTTTTTTTTTTTTGAGATAGGTTTTTGTTCTGTCACCTGGAATAGAGTGCAGTGGCCTGATCATAGCTCACTGCAGCCTCAAACTCCTGGGCTCAAGTAATCTTCCTGCCTCAGCCTCCTGAGTAGCTGGGACTACAGGCGTACCATGATGCCCATATAATTTTTAAAATTTTTCATAGAGATGGAGTCTTGCTGTGTTGCTCAGGCTGGTCTCAAACTGCTGGCCTCAAGCGATCCTCTCACATTGGCCTCCCAAAGTGCTAGGATTACTGGTGTGAGACACTTCACCTGGCCAAAATTTTATTCTTTTTAATATATGTAAGCAATACATGTACATATTCTCCTTTTAAAAGTGTGAAAACATTATATACAAGGCTAAAAAGCCCCTAACCATCACCCTCAATCCTCGTCCTTTCTTTAAATAGCCTATCATTATCCTGTGACCACTTTTTTTGGTCCTTATCTCTTGAATTTTTTTGTTCTTTATATATTCTGGACATTAATCCTGTGCCTAACTATTTTTTTCAGAGTGTAGCTTGGTATTTAATTTTGTTCAAGTTTTCAGATGTAAAACATTTTTGAATTTTGATGTAGTCAAATCTCTTTTCCTTCTTTAAATTGTTATTTTTTAAGAGTTTTGTGCCCTCAACAAAGATGACCTTCCTTATTCAATAACGATAGAGAGATTTTCGAGTATTTTCAACTAATATTTTTTATAGCTTAAAAACATTTAGGTTTTTACCATCTAGAATTTATTTTTATGGAAGGTTTGAGCTAGAAAGTAATGTTCTGTGCTGTTTTGTTTTGTGTTCCTCACAAAGAGCCAGTGGTCTCAATAGCACTTATCAATTAGCCTGTGTTTTCCCTACTTACATGAAGGGCCCTCTCTCATGCACCGCACTCTGTATTCACAGGCTTATTTCTGAACTCTATTCAGTTCCACTTATCTCTCTGTCTATTCCTGCACTATACCACACTGCTTTACTTAACACAGCTTTGTAATATTTTGATATCTGGTAAAGCGATTTTCCCCTCCTTTCCCCCATGTTCTTGTGTAATAGTTCCTTGAAAAACCTCCATGAAAAGTCATTTTGGGGGTTTGATTGGAATCGCATTCCCTGTTATGGATTAATTAAAGGAAAGAACTGACATCTTCATAGAATTGAATTTTACCATCCACAGACACATTATTTTTATCCACTTAGTTAAATTTTCTTTTATATCATTCAGTAAAAGTTTTATAGTCCTCTTTATAAAGGTTCTTTGTATTATTTGTTGCTACCATATATGAAATCACTTAGTCTATTACATGTTCTGATTGATGGTTGCTGGCATATAGGAAAGTATTTGATTTTCTTCTTTATTCAATTAATGTAGTGAATTATATTGATAGATCTCTATTATTTAATTAATTTTGCATTTCTGAGACAAACTTCACAGGATTATGATGCATTATTCTTTTCATTCACTGATGAATTTTATTTAGGATTTTTGTACCCATCTTTTTAGATAAAATTGGTAGGTTTTCTCTTTGTCTTTTACTTGCCTAATTTTGGTATCAGGGTGAGCTTAGCTACATAAAATATATTGCATAATTTTCTCTCTTTTTCTATGTTTTGGAATAATTTAAAAAGATAGAAGTTATCTGTTTCTTGAAGGTTTGATGAACTTGCTGATACAACCACCTAGACTCAGTGCCTTTTAGGGGGATAGATCTTTGACTACCATTTCAATTTCAGATTTTTTTTCTCTTTTTAGACCATTTTGAAATTTTATATTTTTCTTATGAAATTATCCACATATTTTCAACTCTATTGAATATAAAGTTGTTTGTACTATTCTCTTATAATTTAAAAAAATCTGTTCATGTGTTATAATTTTTTTATGTCCTTTCTCTCTCTCTCTCTCTCTCTTTTTTTTTTTTTTTTTTTTTTTTGAGACAGAGTCTCGCTCTGTTGCCCGGGCTAGAGTGCTGTGGCATCAGCCTAGCTCACAGCAACCTCAAACTCCTGGGCTCAAGTGATCCTCCTGCCTCAGCCTCCCGAGTAGCTGGGACTATAGGCATGCGCTACCATGCCCGGCTTTTTCTATATATATTTTAGTTGTCCAGCTAATTTCTTCCTATTTTTTTCTTTTAGTAGAGATGGGATCTCGCTGTTGCTTAGGCTGGTCTCAAACCCCTGACCTCGAGTTATCTTCCTGCTCCAGCCTCCCAGAGTGCTAGGATTACAAGTGTGAGCCACAGAGCCTGGCCTTTATGTCCTTTTTTATTCCTGATAATTTTTTGTGCTTTCTCTTTTTAAAAAATTCATATTTGCCAAAGAACCCTATTTTCATCAGGCTTTTTAAAGAGTTTTGCTCAACTCTACTCATTTTTTCTTGTTTTACTAATTTCTGCTTTTATCTATAGCCATATTCTTTATCCTTTTTTCATTATCACCCCTCTAGGATTATTTTTAGATTTTTTTTTTCTCAATCACTTCCTAACCTTATAACATCTTAAACCACACATATAGTAGATATCTATTTATGTAATATTCTCTTTTGGAGGCCACAATCATTGCAATATCTAAGTTTGTTTGTGTTTTGTTTGTTTTTGTTTTTGCTTTTTTTACCCCTCAAGAACCAATTTTTGCTTCCTTGGGGACAATATCTTCCCAATTAAGAATGCATGGTCCATGGTAATGTCTCTTACTACTTTATTTGTGTTTGTTTTTCTTTTCTTCTAGAGTTGAAAACTTAGTTCATTCACTTTCAATCTTTCTTTTTTCAAATAAAAAAATTAAGGCTATAAACTACACTTCCCCTCTTAGTGCTGTTTGCTTGCTATTGAGTGCTTTTTGTTTTCATTCAGTTCTAAATTTTTTGTATTTTCCCCTTTTTTCTGAATTATGTAGAGATTTGCTTTTATATTTCCCAGCGTATGGATGTTGTATTTTTATGTGATTATCTGCCTGAAGTTTAAGAATTTCTTTCTGTCTTACCATATGGACAATAGGAATGCTTGCAGTCTTTCAATGCTTAACTTTGATGTTTACAGTAGGTTTTTGGTAGATACTCTTTATCAATTTAAAAAATTATTTTTTGTTACTAGTTTACTAAAGTGTTTTATATTAAATCACAAATTGGTGTTGAGTTTTAACAAATACTTATGTGGGAAACAATTGAGATGATCATACTTTATTTCTTCCAAATTCCTATTAATTTGATCAATTACTTTGATATATTTCATGTGTCTCGTCTTCCTATACTTTCCCTTAAAGATCTAATTCTGTATATTCTACAAGCCATATCTATATTCCCACTGACAATGGCAATATCACTGAAACTAAGCTAAAAATGCTTGGAAGTACTGTCTGCATTTTCTATAACCATCCACTATAGTTAATCATGTGACGGGCATGATTTCCTATTGCTTTCTCTGCAAACTCAGGTAGGTACTTCTCAATGTTTCTTGGACATGAAATCTGTTTTCTCTCCGAAAGCTTGCTTCCATTCTTCTGTTGGATCTCTTAAGATTCCAATCACCTCCTCTAACCAAATAATGATTAAAATGCCACCCTCTTTTATAAATTTCTGTCTTTAAGATTCATTGGCTCCTGGTCTTGCTTATTTTTCTTTTCATATCATCAATAAATACTGCCTTCTAAAAACACAACCTTTCATCTAAAGAAATTCTTCTCTTCCTCTGGCTTAATCTATCTGTCTTCCTTTATTCATTTTTCACCCTTCCACTGCTTATATTTTGACTTCAAGATTTAAATATATATTTGAAATAATTAGGGTTCCTATTTGATTTCCTGAATAGACCTGATTCCTAGGGAGAGAAGAAAAAAGGCACAACCCTTTTTTAATACCCTTCCTGCCTTAGGGATTACAATAGTATTGCTTCTCTATTCCTCAAACCCCCATAAAACAAACACTTCCATTCTTCCTTATATATTTGTGATAAAATCCACCATTTCTCTGTGGTCGAACACATGGGAAATTTCAGCCAAGTCCTTGAAATTCCATTGTCAGGGCTGATATAGTCAACACGTCTGACACCAACTTGGGACATAAACAGACGATGACTCTGGATACTCCATATGAATTAAAGAATTTGGACCCTCCCTTTGGTCTCTCCCTGGTTCTAAAAGGCTACAATTCAAATCAAGATAAAGGGTAAACTCATCTAACACTACCTGATAATTTCCAGCACAATTTAAAGGCTAGAATCTCCCAGACTTGTTTGTATTCTTAAGTACACATGGAACTTATGCCATAACACCTTAAACTCCTCATCTCACCTGCAATTCTGGCTGAGAATAAAGGCAGCACAAATTGATTCATTCAATAGGGCCTTTCTACAGCCAACCTATCTTAGCTATATCCATGTTAATCAAAATCAGCCACAGTGGCCCGTACAGCTCACTTTTGTGAAGGTCTATGACCAGTGCCTCTAAAAAACTAGTGGCTTGTGTGTGGACACTAGCTACCTGCCACAAGCTGCTAAGACTTAAAAAGTCCAAAGAACTAAGAGGCCCAAGATCCTTAAAGCATTAATTAAAGCCCAGTGCCCTGGCACACCAGGCATTCCATCTCCACACATCTCATTTTGGTTTGCTAATTTCAGTTGAAGTGCCTCTAGATTTAATAGCCAATGCACATTTGAATGTAGTGGGATTTAAGGGAGAAAACTGATCATACCTCTTTCCCTCTAACTTCTCAACCAAATGAGTAATAGATACAGGAATCAGACTAATGAGGATCACAATATCAGTACTTTGCTGATGAAGCTATGTCATGGTCAAAATTGGGTTTCTAATACACTGCCTCCCCACCCTTCCTAATTCCTGGTCTTGGGATGACCCACCCAAAGGAAAACACACAATGGAAACACCTGGACAACAGCAAGGAGCATGGGTTCCCCCAAAGTAGGAACAGAGAGAGGTGCTCTTCAGATTGCCTCTGCAAGACAGGCCTCAACAGGTGTGCTTACCATAGGAAAACAGGATGGAGTGGAGAGCATGCATATTGCAGGTAGGGAGGTGCAAAAAAGATAAAAGAAGTTGGAGTGTGTGTACAATGACCCTCCTCCTCCTATGTCTCCATCAAAGAACAGGATCTTTTTTCTTTTTGGGAGAAGTGAGTAAAAGGTGGAGATAGGAGCCAAGAGTGATATCCCAATATGGTTCCCTACTTGGAGAACAGGGAACTCGGGACAAATGACATATTCTTGTCTCCTCCCTCTAAGTTAGGGGCAAGGTCTGTACTCTTCACGTCCTCCCAGCAGGAGCAGGGGATCCAACTCCCTCACACCCAAGGTCTGACCTGGAATTCATTCCCAGCTTCCAACCCAGATTTGAAGATGAGTTCTATTAATAAATTCTGTTACTAAGTCATTCCCACATCAGAACTCGGAATGGCATGGGTGGGGCAAGGGACTAGAGGTTCAGGCTAACACCAACCAATCCCCAAATCCACTCACTGAGCTCCATCTGATTAACAAAAAGAGGCAAAAGAAACACCAGTGAAACCGGGAAGATCATTCCACAGAATTTTACTAATAAGCATTTCTCAAAAACTGACCACTGGAGTGAAAAGGCTAACAACATCAACCAGAATAAGAAAGACCAGGGTAGAAATCTTGCCTCCATTATCTGGCTACTCTGGCATCCTGGGTGTCTCCCTCCCCACCACCCCAAGACCTGGAAGGAGTCAGTTCTGTCAATGAAAGACATGTCACATTACATTGTCAGAGGCCATCCCCAGACAAAAGTCCCCAAGGTAGAAGAACCCAAATAATGCCACTATTTAAGAGCTTGAGAATCAAAAGTTACTTATCAATGAGTGGCCGGAAAAGCCAAGCTTTCTTGAGCCCAATTCCAGAATAGTTAGTAGGAATTCCTTTCCTGTTAGATTCTTTGGTCTACTTACCCAATGACAGATCTTCTACTGTAAAGGACAAAGGGGAAATTGTAGCCTTCCATGGGGCCCATAGTGCCCTACCTATCCATCCTCAGCTGAGGAAACACAGCACAGAGAGGCCATTTTCTACTACCGAAAATCACCTCTACAATCGGGAACCTCTTCTTCCCACGTATAACTCAAGGACAGGACCACCTGTCCTGCTTACCCCTCAACAGGAAACACCAAACCTCTTTAAGGTCACAGGCCATACTCTTTGGGCTCTTTCTAAGGACTCCCCCTTCACTTAGTGTAGGAGCACTTAGTAGAATCCCAATGCCATGTTTGTACCACTCATTCTCTCAATGATGCTGGAATGCCCAGGACCAGAAAAAGAGAATTGACATTGAAAATTAATTTAGCAGGTCCAAAGATAAAATCTCACCCAGGATGCCAGAGTCCTTCTCAATTTAAGTCCACATAGTATGAAGAGAGGGAATACAATCAACACGTTAAGAAAAGGGCTTCTGGGTTAAACACACAGGCAAAGGGTTCAATGGGACCCTGACATTTGAAGATACATAAAAGCTATAGGAAATAGCGAGGGAGGAGATCCTAGTGGCAGGAAGGTAGAGAGGTGTCCTTTGACCAAGGGCCCACAAAGGAAGGGAGATAGGGTAACCAAGTTGAGGAAAAGAGTCACTTAGAAGGCCAGACTAAGTTCCAGTCATGGCTCTTGACAGCAACTCAGCATATGACTTTGAGCTTATCTAGGCTTCAGTATCTTCATCTGCAAAATAGGGAAAAGCAGTTTGTTTAACCAGATATGTGTTATGGTTCTATGAGATTATGGCATCCTCCACAAGTGCAAGCAAGGTATTCAAGAGGGGGCCACAGGGGACCTCACCTAGGAAACGTCTTTCAGCCTGATCTCTAATGAAAGGGTCACATGTATACACATTCATACATACACAAGCAAAGTAGTCGATTATTTCATCCACAGCAGCAGAGACACATATAGAAAAAATAAATACCATTGACGTCTGATTCCTTCATGGGAGATAGGGGCCTTGAGGATGTAACTTGGAGGAACTCCCCAGTTAGAGGAGAAGGGTCCTCCTATTTCATAATAACTATCAATTTGCTGCTCCTCCCCCAAATCCAAGGCAACTATCTCTTTGGAAGAAACCAGTCTCTCACCTTCCCCTCCCCCATTCACCAACTCACCTGTTGCAGAAACAAAAATTCACAGACCCTGAGGGAAATAAGCCCCTAGTTAGCCAGTAAGAAATGAACAGAATCTACAACTCCTGAGAATACTTGGGGTGGGGCAGCTGGGACCACATACCCCTATTTTCCTGAATGCTATCAATGGTTCTAAAAGGTCTTACTCTGGATCTGTCCCACCCCAAAGTTCCTTGGATTTTCCCTCTGGGTGAAGGGAGAACTTGTCTGGACCACCCCTTTCTTTCTGGTGCTTTTATGGTTGTTTTCCAAATTGTTTAGCCAATCTTATGGTGAGAATGAGACAGAAAGTTACCATCCCCAAGTAGGAATCCAAATGGGGAGAAGGGCTACAACGAAAGTGCAGGGTTAAGAATCACACCATAGGGCCTGCAAACAGACTCACACCACTCCCCAGACACCAAGAAGCATCTCCCAGCCATACATCCACATGGACGCTTACATGGCCTCTCCTAGTAGAGGTAGCTGTGGCAATTGGGGGAGTGGAGTACATTAGCCTCCCACCAACCTAGGATCCCTGTTTAAAAGATACTAAAAATAAATTAGTAAACATTGCTGTTTACAGAAATAGAAATCATTTCTGTTTCCAAAGGCCTCTCACCATCCCAGTCCTGGACATTTGCAAGACTGCCACCCCTGACACCCTCTCCAGTGTCCGCCCTGGTAGGTGAGACACCAGAGTCCTCTGAGACTGGGAGCTCCTCAGGCATCTGAGAATTCCAGTTTCACGTCCCTGGTTCCACGGAGGGAAGAATCTTCAGTACTCAGGAGAGTACCGGAGTTCATCACTTCTCACCAGTTCCTGGGGCTGTCTTGAGGCAACTCCCCCTTTTAGGATGATATCCGTGTTGCAAGAATGTCTGCTATTTTCTGGCCCCCAGTCCCTTCCCAGAGTCCAACATGTCTCTCTGGACCCACTCTCAGAGCTGAGGAACCAGTCTGTGCCTTGGTCTAATGACTCTGGGAAAGAGGGATGGGCAGAGAGAAGGCAGGGACAACAGCTGGGGGATCATCCTCGAGGGGATGACTGACAGCAGCGACTGTCCTACAGGCAGGTAGCGAGGCTGGAGCCGGAGCCGGAACTTTCCGCCACACTGGTGGGTTGCGGGTCGACACGGGGAGTGCGACGACGCCCCCGGTACTCGATCATGTCGGGATGATAGGTTGGGTGGCGGCGGGCGTGCTTGGTCAGGTGGTCGCTCCGGGAGAACTGCTTGGGGCAGAGAGGGCAGGAGAAGCGCTTCTCGCCGGTGTGCGTCCTGTAGTGGCGGGCCAGCTCGTCGGAACGCGTAAACTTCTTGTCGCAGTCGAGCCAGTCGCAGGAGAAAGGGCGCTCACCCGTGTGGGTACGCTGGTGCGACTTGAGGTGCGATGACTTGTAATAGGCTTTGTTGCAACCCGGGAAAGGGCATTGGTGCCGCTTGGTTGCAGGTGCAGCTGGCCTCCGCCGGGGCACTTGACCCGCTGCAGGGGCGGGGCGGGCCCCTGGGGCCCCGCCAGACACACCCCCAGAGGCTGCAGGCAAGCCCAGGACGGCAGGCGCTCCGGAGGTGCTCGCGGGTCCGGAGACCGCAGCTGCGCTGGAGGCTGGAGCCAGCTCAGAGCCCGGGGTCGGGCTGGAGCTCCGGGTCGCGTCGGAGGAGCCGGACGAGGCGCGCAGAGCTTCGCCGAAGTTCTCCTCGAAGCCCTCTCCCGAGCTGCCGCTCAAGTCAGCCAAGACGCTTGCAGCCAGCAGGTGGGGCGCGGCGACGCCCGCGCCGGGGCTGGGGGCGGGGACCTGGAGGAGCGGGGGGACAGCCACGGACCCCGATGGCCCGGGACCCTGCGGAGCGGGGTCCGGCGGCGCCACACCCACCTCCAAGCCGGCGGCCGCGCCCGCGCCCTCGGGGCCCGGCGGGCGGCGGTGGACCACGGCGCCCGTGGACATGGACACCAGGCACTCGGCAGCGAAGTAGTCCAGACACGCCACGGCGGCCGACATGCTGGGACCGCCGCGCCGCCGGCGAGCGCGGTCCGAGCGCGGCCGGCCGCGAGCGAGGGAGTTCCCGGGAGCGGCCGTCCCGCCGCCTGGAGCGAGAAGCCGGAGACCGGTGCGCGCTGCCCGCCGCCGCCGCCGCTGCCACCACCGCCGCTGCCACCACCGCCGCTGCCGCCGCCGCCGCCGCAGCAGCAGCAGCAGCCCGCGCGGAGCCCGCCCCGCCTGACGCGCCCCTGACGCACCGGAGCCCGCGGGGGCGGCGGGACCGCCCCGGCCCCCGGGACACCCCCTCGGAGCGCGCGGCCCGCCGGGCTAAGTCCCTTCTAACAGCCTCCGAAATTATCTTGTCTTCGCGTTCCTCCTGCTGCTGGTGAGCCAGGTAATCTTAATACGCGAAAACTCCCCGGTCGTAACTTCTGGGCAGCCTGCTGGCCTCGCCCCCCCGCCCGCTGGTCCTCCGCCAGCGGGGTGTCCGGCGGAGTCCGAGAAAGTTTTTTTTTTTAAGGGGAAAAAATGCGAATACCTGACCTGTCTTTCGATTCCTAATTGCGATTGTCAGCGGAGCGGTCTGGCACTGCGTGTCGCTCCCGTTCTGCGCTCTCGGACCAAACTGAAAATATCCCCAAGTCTGCATCAAAAAAAGTTTTCCCATTTAGCAGTTCGACTGTGAATCCAGGGCGGGTAGCAATACCCTAAATAGATCCACTGCGTAGCCATTAATTAATAGCATTTTGAACCAGAAACATTTTTAACCTTGAAAAAGCAAAGAATCCTCTCATGGTTGAAATTGAAACTTAAAAATCCTTTGAGCAACAATTTAACTATTCAGCCAACGAAAGGAAAATGCATGTTTAAACTGCATTAACCTGTCACAGGCACACAAACAAATTTTCACGCTGAAATATAAATTATAGACTAGCGGGGAGATAAACACATTAAAATGGACTCCCACAATTTTCTAATAGAAAGTCACGTTCCCAATTAGGCAACGTTTTCTGTTTTTCTTTGGACAAAAATTAGAAATAAGAAAATACAGCAAAGGATATAGAGTGATCCTGTGGTGTTTTGTGATTGTGGAGGTGTTTCTTTTTTATAATCAAATATATGTGTAATTTCTTTTACGTGCCTGCATTGCATTCATTTGTCCCCCTCTTATTTAAAAAAATTTAAAAACATAGAAAAACAAACAGGATCATTTCTAGAAATATTCAAATAGTCATATCACAGTTTTTGATGTACAAGCTTTACTTTTGTATTACTGAATTATGTGCATCTTATTTGTAATTCTTCAGTACTTTTTCTTTGGAAAATTAAAAATACATATGCATCCAGAATAGCACATGTTCATGTATTTACTGCCTAGAATAATCAAATGTGAAGTCTTTGTTATATTTGCTTCAGGTTTTTTATTTACAGTAAGCGTTACAGATAGATTTGTCACTGTATTTCCCTCCCAAATCCCATTCACCTCTCTCCCTCTTTACTTCCCTAGGTAATCAGCATTATAAAGTATTTATTCTTCCAGCACTTGTTTTTGTACCTTTATTACCTAATTATCTATATATGTAAATATGTGTATAGATATATGTTATGTATTAAAGGTTTTTATAAATGGTACAGCAGTGCACATATCATTTTGCAACTTGCTTTTCTCCCTCAATGTGATTTTGATACCCTGTTGATACTTATCGTGTCTACTTTATTAGCAGTTTAAAAATAATCAGCAGTTTTAAAACAATACTGTCAGCTTTTAAAAAGATTCCTTTCTAAAACAGGTCATTTTTTCCTCAAGTTTCTTGCCTCAGAATTTTAGATGATTAACTCTCAATCTACATATAAAATTCTATCAGAGTTAGAATTGCTTAATAGCTGTTTTTCTTTGAATTTTATTATTTAGAAAAACATCAAGGTATTTAAAATTGCAGAGAGCATATCAGCAAGCACCCATGTACCTGTCTCATATAATTAATAAATGTTAACATTTTGTCCTGTCTGCCTCAGATCTGTGTTTAAAAATCAAAGCAGTCAACATTTCTGATAAAGTTGAAGTCCCCTTTGCACTGCTTCCAATACCATTCTCTACCCTTTTCCCCAAAGGCAAACACTATTGTGAGTTTGGTATGTAACTTTTCAATCTAGGCTTTACACTTTCACTGCATATGAACCCATAAAATACAGAGTAGTGCTTTATATGATTTTTTGAAAGTACACACATGGTGTTAGACTGTACACATCATTCTGTGACTTGTTTTTTTCCCCTTCATAGTATGTTTTTATGTTTTCTCTTCGTGTTGACAAACATAGATCCAGTTCATTCATTTTAATTGCTTTTATATTGTAGATCCATGCATATGAATGTGCCGTGTTTATTCATTCCCCTATTGAGAATATGAAACTGCTGCCAATATTTTGGTATTATTTGTACATGTTTCCCTTGCACATATGTGAGAATTTCTCTGTGCATCTACCTAGATGGGAAATTGCTAGGCTGCACACATTTTCAGTTTCACGAGAGACTGCCAAATTGGTTCTCCAATTTGCACACCCATCAGCAGTGTATGAGAGTTCCTGTTTCCCACACGTGACCTTCAACACTTTCTAGATTAAGACTTTTATTATTCATGCCAATTTGATTTTTTAAAAGCCCAGTGTCTTGTTGTTTTATTTGGATTTCTCTGACTGCTAGTGAGGTTAAGCATTTCTTTATATATTCATTGGCTATTGAGGTTTCTGAGTCTGTGATTTTTTTTTTCACAGTCCTCGTTCATTTTTCCAATGGACACTGTGTATGTTTTATCTTTTTTCCTCTTGATTTGTAGGAGTTCATGCATATAAACATTAAATATATTGTCTCAGTCTGTGGCTTGTATTTTAACTGCTTTTGATGTCTTTTGTACTATAGAAAATTTAAAATGTAGTCATATTCATTGATCTTTTTCTTTATAGTTTGTGTAATTTTATATTATTAAAGAAACCTCTCCACACCTGATTTGTGAAGATAGCCTCTTATGTCTTTTTCCTTAATGTTTTAAAGTTTTGCTTTCCACACATGAAATTGCTCTATCTGGGACTTATCTTTTTGAATGGTGGTGTATAGTAGGAATTTAATTTTACTCTGCCCCTCCCCCAACATGGAAATTCTGTCCTGACCTGATTTACTGAACAGTCCTTCATGTCCCCATTCACGTGTAATGCCACCATGATTGTAAATTAAATTTCCATATGTTCATGGATATGTTTCTAGTTTGTCCTTTTCCACTAATCAAACCAGTTCTGAGCCAATAACACACTCTTAATTACTGTGGCTTTATAATAAGTCCTGATGTGTAGAAGACATGTCCCCTCTTGTTCCATCTTTGTTCATTTTTAAAAATTATACTGGCTATTTTGGGGCTTCTGCTCTTCTATGCTAACTTTACCATTAGTTTGTCAAGTTCCATTGAAAAACTTTTTTGGCATTTTGCCTATTTAACTAACTAAACTAACTTCAGCTAATATTTATCTGAATGTATAGGTTAAATTTTGGGAGCTATGACAACTTTATAAAATTGAGTCATCTGCTCTATTAATATTCTGATTTTTAAATATCCTTCAATAACATTTTATAATTTGTTTATAAAACTCTTCTGCCTCTGTGTTAAGGCTTATTCCTAGCTACCTGACAGCTCTTGCTGCTGTTAGGAGTGAGATCCCTTTTCTATTAAGTTTTTTAATTGATTATTGCTGCTGTTGAGAAATGCTCTAGATTTTGGAATAATCTTATTTTGGCAAACATGCTGAACTTTCTTAGTAGTTAAATAGTTTATTTGTAGATTCTCTTGTATTTTCATGTAGATAATCATATTATGTGTAAATAACACTCCTGATACCTTCTCCCCTTTCTTATCTTATTGGATGGGCTGGGACCCCCAATACATCATCAGATGGTAAGGTGAGTACAAGCATTGTTTTCCTGTTTCTATCTCATTGAGAATGTTTCTAATGTGTCATTATTATTTATGATATTTGTTGTAAGTCCTCGGTAGAAACCCTGTATCAGGTTAGGGTAGTTCCCTTCTATCCCAGTTGTGTTTAAAGTAGGAATATTTTAAAACTATGAAATGCATGTTGAAGTTTTACTAAATGCTTTTTCTAAAAATATTGAAGTTTTGTCTTTTGATAGGTTACTATAACAGGTCACATTGGTAGATTTTTCTAATGTGGACCTACCCTGGCATTCCTGAGATAAACCTTGCTTTGTCATAATGTACTGTTATTTTTTAATATACTGCTTCATGCAATTTGAGAATGCTTTTTTTTTTATTTTAGCATCTACATTCATAAGTGACATTGGCTTAAAACTTTCCCTTCTTGCACTGTCTTTGTCCACGTTTGGTATCAGGGTTATGTGACCTTCATGAAATGCATTTGGAAATGTCCCTCTTTTTCTAATTTCTGTGACCATGTGAATGAGATAGGGATTATTTGTTCCTTGAATATTTGGTAAATCTCATCTATGAAACTATTATATTTTGAAAATTCAACTCAGTTTCTCTAATGATTATTGGTTTATTTGGGTTTTTTATTTCCTCAATCACCTTTAATAATTCATTTTTTTGTAAAAAATTAGATGCTACATTTAAACCTTTGAAATTTTGGTTCATAGTATTCTCTTATTTTAAAATTATTTACAGTATCTGTAGTTATACCCTATTTTTCATTTCTGTTATTATATATTTGTGAATTTTTTTTTGTCTTAACAAGGGTTTATCTATAGTCTTTTCAAATAAGCAGCTTTTGTTGATAGTATCTTTTTTAAAAAAAATCTATGTATTTGTTTAATTTCTGTATTTATTTTTTATTAATCCCTCACTTGCACTTTTGTTGAGTTTAACATGTTATTCCTTTTTCTTTAAAAGCTTTTCAAGTTAAATACCTAACACATTAATTTTCAGTATTTCTTAGTTTCTAGTGTATAATTTAGAGCTATAAAAGTCCCTTGAATAGAAATTTCCTTTGCTTTATCTGTATGCCACAGGTTTTCAAAATAGTGCTTTTATTGCCATTCAGTGCTAAATAACTTCGTAATTTTTAAACACTAAATTTTCAGAAGGGTGCTCTCCCTGGATTTTCCTGGTATTATGTCACTTGAGCTGTTTTCTAACCAGTGCTCATTGTGTAACCTCTCAGGAATTGGCTCTGGAAGTATAATTGAGGATTATTTAAAATGGAAAGTAGCATAAGGGTAATTTCTCAACATCGCATATACTGTGGCCTTGAAGTAAATGTTATCAGGACGATCTCTCTCCAAGCTCACTCAGATGGTTTCGGGAGCAGCATGAAAGAGATGTTCCTGAAGGCCTTGAGGGGCTAACCTGTCCATTCCCTTGGTCACAGGTAGTTCAGAGCAAGTACGTAATAGGTACTCTATAAACATATATAGAATAAATGCATAGGAACATGTAAGCTGACAGGTCAGTATCACTATTCATCCGTGATTACTAATCTCAGACATTCACTGTTCCCAGAAATACTGCAAACCTGTTCATTGCCAGTCTCCTTCCCACCTTTTGGCAAAAGCCAGTCCATTCTCAGGGTTCACAATCCATAACATATTTCCTCTCTCTCCAACAACTTCCGTCTCTCCTTCTTTACAGAATAATTTGAATCAACATTCAATAATGAACTAACATGTTCGATTTAAAAAAAAAACTCTCTCTTTTGACTCTCCGTTCTCTTCTAGCTTCTGCCACATATTCTAGCTATATTGCCCTTCAAAGTCAGATTTCTCCAGTGCTGAATAGATTCTGTCACCACTTCCTTACTCCCACATGTTATTAAAATCACTCCAATATTTAGCCCTCACTTTGCTAAAGAAACTCCTCTTTTAAGATTAACACTGATGCACAACAGTGTGAATGTTGAATGGTGAATGGACCATTCAGCAGCGTGAATGGACCACTAAACTGTATGCTTAAAAATGGTTAAAATGGTAATTTTATGTTATGCATATATTACCATAATTTAAAAACCCTTTTTTTCTCAAAAGGAGAAAAACAAATCAGCATTGACCCTCTTGTTGCTAGATTCAATTCTCCAATAACTAGAACTCTCAGAGCAGTTGAGCAATCCTTGAAGCATTCTTGTTTTGGCTTCTATGATAACTACATTCTTTCAGGCTTTCTTCATCTTCCTAACTGTTCCTTAACAGCTTGAGTCTTACTCATTTCTCCTTTTTTTACCTAATCTCTAAAATTTAAAGTTCTGCAGGACTCTACCTGAGGCTGTCTTCTCTCAATTCTAACCATACTCTCTAGGTAATTTTTAACGTTTTCAATCATTTAAGTATACCTGTATCCCAACAACATATACAATTATAATCTTTGGCCCAGATCTCTTTTCCAGAGATGTCAGATAGTCTTCTGTCCATCCAACTACTTGATAACTCCCCAGCCCTCCTGGAATGTCTCATTGATATCTCAGACAATAGATTTAAAAACTGAATTCTTGGTCATTACTCCTGGATCTACTCCTCCTGTATTCTCCCTGTCTCAGCACACGGCACTTCCGCCCTCCGATTCCTCAAGCCAGGAAACTCGGGTTATTCTTGACACGTCTCTCTCCATCAGCTCCCACATTTAATTCATCCTCAAGTTTGGTTATTCTGTCTTCAGAGTATATCCTGACCATCCACTTTCCTCATTCTTCCTGCCAATACTGTAATCCAAATCTACCACAATGCCAGGCTCCCTTCACTGCTTCCTCTGCTTCCCTCTTGCCACATTCCCGTGTCTTCCCCATAGAGCTGCTACGGGGCGAAGGCATCAAAGCCTTCCTGTGAAAGTTAGGACAGATTCAAAATGGCAGTGATCTGCCTCCTGTTTACCTCTCCAGCTGACCTATCTCCTACTCACTCACTCTATTCCAGTTATGTTGGCCTTTGCAAACACCAGTTCCTGGAACGTGCAAACTTTAAAATCTTTGCACGTGCTCTTCCCTCAACCCAGACTGCTCTGTCCTTCACACTTTGCCTGAATAATTCCTGTGCATCATTCATGCATTCTCACATCCTTCAAGAAGCCTGATACTCCCAATCTAAATCGGGCCCCTTCAGTTATACCAGCCTTCACTGATTTGACAGATATTTATTAGGTGCCTGTTCTCTACCTGGTATGGTCTGAGGCACTGGCTAGAAAGTAGTGACCAGAACAGTCTCTGCCCTCGTGGAGCTAACACCCTGGTGGGAGAGACTGACAGCAAGCAAACAAGTAAGTAAATTCATAATATATCAGTTATCACACAGAACAATAGAATAGGGTAAGCAAGATAGTGAGTTATGAAAGGCGGCGTTTTGTGTGGGGTGATCGGGCAAGGCCATCCTGATGACGTGAACTCGAAGGACGAGTCGTAGAGAAATCTAAGAAAAATAAAGTGTGGAAGTTTTGAGGCAGGAGCATGTTGAGGTGCTGGCAAGCTTAGAGGCTTGCACTCATTTTCTATGGCTACAGTAACAGATTATCATAAACACAGAAGCCTAAAACACAAAAATTTCCTTTCTCACAGTTCTGTAGTTCAGAAGTCCAAAACTGGCCCCATGGGCTAAAATCAGGGCGTCAGCAGGACTGCATTCCTTTCTGCAGACCTTGGTGAGAATCCGTTTCCTTGCCCTTTTTTTCTAGCTTTTAGAGGCAGCTTCTCTTGCACCCCTTCCTCCCTCTATAAAGCCGGCAATCATGGGTTGAGTCTTTCTCTGATTTGCATAACTGACCAAATCCTTCTGGTTGCATTGGGCCCACATGAATAATCCAGGAATCTCCCTATCTCAACATCAGCTGATTAGTAACCTTCATTCCATCTGCTGTCTTAGCTCTGCATTGCTGTGTGATGGAACATATGTAACATCTTCATGAGTTCTGGGTATTTGGACATGGACATTTTGCGGAGCCATTATTCTGCCCAGTACAAGACTGAAGCAGACTAAGCCAAGGGAAGTGTGGTAAGAGATGTATGAGTTCAAGGATCTGGACTGGTTGAGAAGCAGGTCATGTAAGGCCTGGTATACCGATGTAGAGAGTGAGATGAGAAGTCTTAAGGAGGACTGGCTCACCCTGGTGGCCCTGTGGCCAGTAGCCTCACATGCAGGCAAGAGTGGAGGCAGGAGACCAGTTAGTAAGCCACTGCAGAAATCCAAGCAAAAGGCGATGGTGGCTTAGACCAGAGTGATAGCAATGAAAGTGGTAAAACGTGGTCAGATTCAGGATGTCTGCAGATGTGTTGATGGCCCTTTATTAAAAGGATTTGTTCTGTAAAATTTGGGTTCAGTCAAAAGGCTGTACTCAAGGATCCAGAAGGCTACACGTGGCCCCTAAAAGGCCAGGTTCCCCACCCCTGAGAGAGCACGAGAGGACCTGGGAATGACTGCAAGCATTTCGACCCAGTGACTGGAAGAATAGACTTCCTATTGAGACAGGGAAGACTTTAGAAGAAGCAGGATATAGGAGGTGGAAATTGGCAGTTTGGTTTTGGAGACTTGGAGATGCTTTTGGACATCTAAGTGGAGATGCTGAGTAGACTGTTGGATCCGTGAGTCTGATGCTTTTGCAGTTGGAAGTCCAGCTGCATACCTGGCTGAGCAACAGGATGAAAGGATTTTTTTTCAAAAGCTATATATTTTTATATGTGTGTTTCTGGAGGACAGGAATCCTAACTCTTAGTAGAGGTTTTCAAAATGCCATGTATAATTATTTGTTTAATAATTTTTTAGTATAATGATCACAAGAATTATCTAAGTATTATTAAAACTAATAGTTTAGTGTTAAACTATAAAAATCAAAATTTTCTATTTTATAAGATCTGATCATTTTAAATCTAATGTTTTAGGTTCAGTTTCCATTCTTGATAAAACCCCTATATTCTTAGCTGTCACGTTTCTTTTAGATCCAGCTGAACTTTCCTGTTACATTCAGGCTCATGTTAATTTACAAGTCTAAGTGAACTATATGTGACCCTATGAAAAACAGATGAGCCTTTGAGTAATTTTAAATACTATTCAGTGCCTGTAGTGTTGTGGGCTTTAAAAAATAACCATAGACAGAGAGAGAACATAGTAAATAATCAGTTAATATTTTTATATAATGAGACTGAGAGCAAAGACCCAGCTGAGGTCTCTATATTAAGACAGAAAAAAAAAAGTGGGTGATGCGATTTTACGGTATAGTAGCTCAACAGTCCAGCAGTGTGTGTGGTGACTTTGGAGTCTAACAAGCCAGATTCAAATCTCAGCACGCGACGAAGGACCCTCCCCTTTCCCATGGAGGGAATATAAGTTGGTGCAACAATTTGACAATAATCTGTCAAGGTGACGATGTGCATTCCCTATGACTTAGACATTTCATGCCTTAGTTATTTGCCTTAGAGAAACTCTTGTACTCAGCCCTATGAGACATCTACAAATATGTTCCATGCACCATTTGTTGTAAATTTTTGAAACAACCTAAATATTTATGAAAATGCAAGGCAATACCACACAGTAGTAAAAATAAATGGTAAACCAGAACTGGCTAGATCATGGATAATGTTTTCTGCTCAGTAAATAGAGCAGAAAAAGAAAACCCCAAGATTTTAGAAGAATGTGTCTAGTATGATACCATTCACACAAAGTTTAAATATTTGATAATTATATTAGCATGTTATAGTTGTTAATAATACAGACTCTGCAGCCAGACTGCCAGCTCTGGTCCCATCGTTTACAAACTTTGTGACCTTGATTAAGTTACTTTTCCTCATTCATAAAAAGGAGATAGTAACAGTACTTACTTCATTTGGGTTGTAGAGAGAACCCACTTTGTTTGGGTTTATATTAATTAGTTAATACATGCAATGTGATTAGACCATGCATAGGCATGTAGTAAGCACTATTTTAGTTATTATATGTTGTTTATCCATATATTATCCATCCATAAATCTCCATAATATATCCATATAGTAAGAGTATAAGACATTAGTAGGTGTGATAAGCACCAAATTTAGAGCAGTAGTTATCCATATGGGAGGAAAGGGAATGGAGTTTCAACTGATTCTTTAGTGTTTTAGTTATTTTGTAAAAAAACAGAAACAAATTAGGCGAAATAAGATTTATCAATACGGATGGCAGGTACAGTGCTGTTTGCCATATTATTCTCTGTAGTTTTCTGTGTTGATGAAATGTTCTATATTTTAAAATCCCAGAACAGAGCCAGAACATTAGATGCAGAAAACATATCTGCTAAATGATTGAGCGATGCAGAAGCGGCGTGGATTGGGGACACGGTCCTGGGAGCGTCCGGCTGGACCCTCCTTCAGTCTGCTCCCCAGTGGCTGGGACAGCAGTGGGCACACGGGCCATTAGGAGGGATGTGGGGAGACAAAGGAGCAAGGCTTTCAAGGTTGTGAGGGGAAATTATTTTGAACTTAGTATTCTATACCCAGGTGAACCCATCATTCTAGTGTGGGAGCAAAATAAAAACACTTTCAGAAATGTACGGGTTCAGAAAATATGCCATTCAAGCACCCTCTGTGGAAGAAAAAGTAGACAGTGTATTCCGGGAAAATGAAAAATGAATCAAAGAGGAAGGCATGAGGGACATGGAATCTGGTGACAAAACAGCTAAGTTTAAAATAATTATTGATTGAAGCGAGAGGGGAGAGGGAGCGCGGGAGGGAAGGAAAAACAGCGCAGTGACAACAATCGGACAATCTGGAATGAAATTCAGTAATGATCTTTACGTGGGAGGTAGCAGAGGGCACAGCAAAATAGTAGAGGCATGAAAGCTTCTTGATTTGTTCAGAGAGGAGCTAGTTACAATGAATAATTGAAGATGTTGATTTTATACAATACGTTTAAGTACGTGCTTAAAAACTAAATAGTAATCACTGGAAAAATTGAAAAGGATTATAGCTTCCTAACCAATAAAAGAAAAAAGAATGTAATGAGGAAGTCATTAGTTAGACAAAAGGAGGAAGGGGAAAGGAGAAACAATAACAAAGTATGACAAACAGAAAACACAAAATAAGATGAAAGAATCAGTCCATAGTGCCAATCATCACAAAGTGAATGGATTTACTAACCCCAGGACAAGACAGAGCCCCTCATATGGACTTTGAAGAAAAGGGAAGGTGGGGAGAAGAGGGGTAGGAAATCCAAAAACCCTAAAAAGCTATATGCTGTCTACCTAAAACAATTAAAACAAAATGACTCAGGAATTTAAAATTAAGTAATAAAAGCAGATATACTTCTGAAAATGTCAACAAAGTAAGTGAAATTATTGTAACATTTTAAGTAGAAAAAAATAAGGCTATGGATTCTAATAACATTATTAAGATTCTAATAACATTTTTAAGAAGCTTTATACTCAAGAAAGAATGGATATTCTGTTTAAACTTACATGAAATATTTACAAAGAAAATTTCAATAGATTCTATAAAGTATAAATTATATAATTACATTCACTGATCACATACACATAAAATTACTATTTAACAACAAAAAGTAAAAAATAACAAACAGACAAAACTCACGATCCTCTTGAAAACGAGAAAGCATACTTCTAATTAACTTGGATTACAGAGGAATTAAAATTAAAATTACAAACTGCTTAGAAATGAACAAATGAACACACTACATTTCAAGATCTGTGAGTGCTGCCAAGGTGGTACAAATGGTTAAGATTTATAGCTGTGCTATAGGAAACAGAAATTGTAAAAATAAACAAACTAATAAGCATTTGACTTAAGAGCTAGAAAAAGAACAGTAAAAACAAACCCAAAGAAATAATAGGAAGAAGAGAATAAAAATAAACATAGAAATTAATGAAATAAGAATAGAAATTAATGAAATAAAAACAAAGAAAATTGGGCTTCATTAATAAAACCCCAATTACTACTTTTTTGATAAGATCAATAAAATAGATGAATGCTTGGTGAATCAGATTAAGGAAAAAACGAAGATATAAATAATATAAAGAACAAGAAATGTGGAAAAAGCTGAATGATTACTATTTACAACTTTAAATTCAATTAAAATTAAGATAAAATGTTTGATCTGTAAAAGAACAAATCCTCAAAGTTGACTCAGCAAGAAGAAAAACCTCCATGGACCATTACCTAAATATAAATGGAAAAGTGATCAAGATCTACTTTTAAAGAAAGAAAAGGAAAAGTCACCAGACCCAAGTAGTTTTGCAAACTAGAGCTACCAATACTAAGGAACAGCTATTTCCCATGTTATACAAATGGTCATCATGCATAAAACAGATTGAACACTTTCAATTCATAGGAAGTAGCTGTTACCCTGGTTCTGAAATAACATAAAGATAGGACAAAAAAGAAAAAAGAGGTTAAACTCACTTATGAACATAAATACAAAATTCCTAAACCTAGAAGTGTATTAAAAGAATACTGCATCATGCCCAAGTTGAGTTTTTCCCAGGAGAAGAATGATAGTTGGACAATGAAGATACATTCATAGAATTCATTGTATTCTCTGAAGAGAAAAAAATATAATTATCTCAATAGGCACCCAAAAAAGGAATTGATAAAAATGTAACACACATTCCTGGTTTAAAAAAAAAAAACTTAGTAAATAAGTCATAGAAGAAAATATCTTATATTTGAAAAGGGGTTTCTACCAAAATTCCACAACAAACATAATGGCTAATTTTGAAATATTTGAAGCATTTCCATTTAAATTAGGAGGAATACAGGGATAGTCTGTACTATTACCACCTAGCATTAAAACTTGGTGTCCCATGCAACACAATAATGGGGGGAAAAGGCAAGAAATGAGATATACAGATATTGAAAAGAAAGATACAAAACTGTTACTTTTTGCAGATGATATTTCCATTTACCTAGAAAAATCCAAGAATAATGTCTGATAAACTTGAGAAATAGTGGGATATTGATAGGGTGACTATATAAAGATCTTCATGAAGAAATGTATAAAACTGAATTGAAGTTCACAAATAAAGGTCTGAATAAATGGAGAAATTTTTTGCAGAAACATTCTATGCTATGAAATAACAAACATTCCAAAAAATTATAAATTTAATGCTATCCCCTTTCAATGTAACAGCAGGTTTCCGTTTGTAATTTGGCAAGCTGATTCTCTGGAAGAGGAAAATGGCAGGAATAACATTTTTCTAACTGATTAAGTGTGGAATTGGCATGGGAATAGACCAATAAATTGCTGGAACGGAAGAGAGGGACCAGAAACAGAGCCACTTATATGTGAAAGTTCAGTGTATGACAAAAGTGACATTTCAAATAAGTGGGGAAATGATAGACAACTTATTAAAGAGTATTCAACAGTTAATCATTTCGGGGAAAAATAAATTTCAATCATTTCTGCTTCCAATGTAAAAAAATAAATTCTAGCTGGATTGAGATCTAAGCATAAAAATAAAATTTAAAGCACTAGGATAATAATCTCAATAGATGTAGAATAAGTATTTGACAAAATTTGAGATCCTTTCATGATCAAAAACTCTTAGAAAACTAGGAGTAGAAAGGAATGCCATTAATTTTATAAATGACATCTATGGGAAAACATACATTGTACTTACTGGTGAAAAACTGAATGATTTCCCCCTAAGATTGGAAATAAGCCAGGGATGATCACCCCCCAACTTCCATTCAGCATTGTACTGGAGGGTTTAGCCAGGGCAATAATGCAAGAAAACTAAGGAAAAGGCAAACAGATTGGAAAGGAAGAGATAAAACTGGTTCTATTCTGAGACATGATTGTCTATTTAGAAAATCCTAAGGAATGTACCAAAAAGATCCTAGAACTAAGAAGTAATCTTAGTAAGGCTTCAAAATACAAGGTCAATATAAAAAAAATTCAATAGTATTTCTATATACTAACAATAAGCAAATCAAAATCGAAATTTTAAAAAGTATTTACCACCCAAACTAGTATTGCTTTGCACCAAAAAGAGAAATATTTAGTGTATATTTAATGAAATTTTTATTATCTGTGTGCTTGAAACTACAAAACATTGATGAAAGACAGTATATACCTAACTAAATGGAGCATTTTCAATGTGGAAGACTCAATACTGTGTGGATGTCAATTCTCACCAAATTGGTAAATAGATTCAATGCAATCTTAACAAAAAATCCCAGTAGGACTGTGACTTTTGAAGATGTCATATCTAAAATTGATATGGAAAGACAAAGGAACTATAATAACCAAAATAATTTTGGGAAAGAACTTTTGAAAATAGTATGAATTGGAAATGGCATGAGTTAGAGGACTTATACTATTTGATTTCAAGAGCTATTATAAATCTACAGTGATTAGGTCAGTATGGTACTGGTCGAAAGAGAGACGTATTAATGGAGAAGAGAAATTCCAGAAATACATAAAACTGGCCAACTGATTTCTGACAAAGGGGCAAACACAATTCAACAGAGAAAGTATAGTATTTTCCATAAATGGTTCTCAAACAATTGGATGTCCACATGCAAAAAACTGAATCTCAATTCATAACCTTGCACCTTATACAAAACATGATCAAAGTGGATCATAGACCTAAATGTAGAATCCAGAACCACAAAACTTGCAGCAAAAAATGAAATAATACTTGTGTTCTTGAGTTAGGCAAAGATTTTTTAAAATACAATGCCAAATACAAAAGCTAAAACAAAATGAAACAAATTGGATTTTATCAAAATTAAAGATTTTCTCTGCAAAAGACAATATTAGAAGACTGGGAAGACAAGCCACAGAAATATTTGCAAATTATATATCTGACCAAGGACTCGTATTGAAAGTATATAAAGAACTTTCAAAATTCAATACTGGAAAATAAATAACCCAGTTTTTAAAATGGACAAAAGATTTGAACAGACATTTTACTCAGGCAGACATATGGGGCTGGCACGTAAGTATACAAAAAGATGGTCAATATTAGTATTAATATTAATAGTTAGGGAAATGCAAATTAAAACCACAATGAGGTATTACTATGCACCTATTAGAATTTTTTTTTTTTAACCTGCCAATACTAAGTCAGAGCAACTGGAGCTCTCAAACACTGCAGGGGCGGGAGTACATAAAATAGCATAGCCACTTTGGAAGCTAGCTTGACAGCTTATAAAGTTAAACACACACTTACCATATGACCCAGTAATCCCTCCCTTAGATAGTTAGCCAAGAGAGATCAAAATGTATATTCACCCAAAAACCTCTCTGTGAATGTTCATGATGATTTTATTTATAATAACCCCAAATCAGAAATGACCCTCAGCTGGTGAATAGATCAATAAGCTGTGGTATTTCCATACAATGGAATGCTAATCAGCAACAAAAGGGGCAAACTACACACACACACAACACCACAGATGCATCTCATGTGCGTTATGCTAAGTGAAAGAAGTCAGATAAAAGGCTACATACTTTATCGCTTAAAAACAGATCAGTGCTTGCTACAGGCTGTGTGTGGGAGGAAGGGCAGGAGCGAATTTGGGGGATTATAGAACGGTTCTGTATCTTGTTTGAGGTTGTGGTTACGTGGCTGTATGACTTTGTTATAATCCATAGAGTGGTACCCCACAAAGAGAATTTTGCTGTTTATAAATATAAAATTGTGAATTAAAAAATTTCTGTTCAGTGGGATAGAAAGATATGAAAACCAGAAGCTATGAAGGAAAAGACTCACAGATTTGATTACTATAAAATATTAAACTTCTGTAGGACAAAAGTCACCATATACTAATTAAAAAAATCAGCCCATAAACTTGTGAATGGATATTTTCAGCAAATATTCCAGACAAAGGACTAACATCCATAATACAAAGAGTGCCTACAAATTAATATGGAAAAAGATAAATAACAGACAAGTGGGCAGAAGCACACGAAGTACAGGGTAAGGACGGGGAGTTCACAGCAACCAAATGGTCAAGAGATTGAAAAGATGCGCAACTTCACAATCAGCGTCGTGAATTAGAGCAATAATATAACATCATTTTCAACCATCAGATGGGCAAAGCTTTCAAAGATCATTAAAAGCCAACACGAGCAAGGGTGTGAGGCAACAGGCACTCTCACAGAGTTTTTGAGAGTGTATAAATTGGTATGACTTTTTGAAGGATAATTTAGTAGCAGCTGTCGATCACTTAAATTTGCATACTTTTAAACTCAGTCATTTCACTTCTAGGTATTAATATTATAAAAATAGTTCAACGGCTGCACAAATGTGTATCTAAAAGATTTTTTATTAGAAACTTTTTATTAGAACACTGTAGTAGTGAAAATTAGGGAGCAAATTAAATATCTGTCATAAAAGGAGTGGTTACATAAATTAAGTGAACCCAGACGTGGGCTGCTATGCCAGTACAAATGATACATATGTGAGGATTGATATGGTAC
Organism: Lepilemur ruficaudatus; assembly: GCA_963574885.1. Classification (NCBI taxonomy): domain Eukaryota; kingdom Metazoa; phylum Chordata; class Mammalia; order Primates; family Lepilemuridae; genus Lepilemur; species Lepilemur ruficaudatus. Next base: position 16,333 of record CAUYRT010003299.1, on the reverse strand, counting down.
TGCATAAATTTATTTATAACAAAATGCATTGTTAAATGAAGAAAGCAAGGAGCAAGAAAACAGGCATGTTGGTCCTATTTGTTTTTTTAAAAATCTACGAATCTGTACATACACACACACACACACACACACACACACACACACACTCCACACACACAGAGAAAACGGTCTGGATAAATTAAAGTTTGGGCCATGGTTCTGTGTGGGGGTGGGGGACGATGAGATTAGAGATCATGAAGGAATCTTACACTGTTCACTCTAGGTACTTTGGTCTTATTTGAACTTTTAAAATGGAAATGTATTTATGTTTTACTGGTATAATTTTTTTAAATTAATGAAATAAAAAGATGTAGTTCAAATATATTTATACATTTTAAATTAAGTAAGCCTAGATAGAAAACAAAAAGGTATATAATTCCCAAATCATGAATGGGGGAAAAATAAATTTAATGACTATAGTAGGAAAAAAAGAAACAACCAGGAAGTATTAAAAATAGAAACGGTGAAATAAATTGACAGAACAAAGACCAAGTACGACCTTTGTCACGATAGATGTGAATGGCTTAAAAAAAATCTTTCGAAAAAGACTCTCAGATGGAGTGAAAAGAATGAAATTTAGCCATAAGCTATTTATGAAAGGATATGTATATGCCACAAAATGAAATTGACAGAGCAGGTTAAAAAATAACGAGACGGGTCAAAATATCAGATGCAAATGCAGGCAAAGAGAACCCATCCACATGGGCTAACAGTAACATCATACAAAATAGAATCCAGAACCAGAGTTTGAAATGGAACAAATATTTTTATATGAATAAGTGATAGAATGTGCTATGAAGGCAATACAGTCAAGAACATAAATGCCTCCAAATGGCTGGTTAGTTGTATTATGGTACCTGTTTATTTACAATGAAACGCTACACAGGCAATAAATGTAGAAAAATATACAGTGACCTAAAAATACGTTATAAATTATGAGTCAAAAACACGGATTATGTACTGCAAGTACTATATGATGTCAATTTTATTTTAATATTTTAGAAAAAAGAGAAAAAGGACCAGAACGATCACAGTGTCAGGGCTTTGGTGGGTGTCATGTGGAGGACATGGTAATGGCTGTTCACCCTGGGGTTGGACAGCTCTGCTTTTAAATCAGCTTTGGCTGGTATTTCTCTTCCCTTTGTTTTCCAGCCTTCTTCTTCTTCTTCTTCTTCTTCTTTTTTTTTTTTTTGCAAGCATGAAAATGAGGTTTATTGAGGAGAGAAAGACAGGATTATTGAGCAAGAGCAAGACACATACTCCATGGATGACAACCGGACCCACTGTCAAAGCAAAGGGAGAGCAAAGGAGTTTTCCAGCCTTCTAATAGCTTCTGTTTCTTGATTCCTTTAACAGGATGCATGGTGACAGCTTTGTAATCCCTTTTCCTGAGACTAGTGCCTACCATCCCGAGCCATCCCTCTTCCCCTAAGATTTGTGTGATTTTGGTATTTGGTTCCATTACTGCTGTTGTGGGAAATACCATGAGTGGTGCCAAGATGTTAGGAGGGACCCAGATTGAGCTGGATGCATTGAGCTGATCTTGGGGAAGTGCTGCATGTCACAAGAGGGCCCAATCCAATGAGAAGAACAAGGTGACTGTGGCTTCCTCTGAGGACAAATGTCTGTGTGGATCATGGAGCACCCATTGGAAGGCTTTCTGTCTCTCCTGAGAACATCCTCATAGCTTCTCATGGGGATTGGGTTGTTGTGGTGCTGAGAAGGGAATAAACTAGAAAAAAAATTGAGAAAACGTTGTAATGGAAGAAGCAGCTCTTGAGAAGTCGTGGTCAAAGTGTGCACCTTTGAGCTAAGCTTAGGGTGGCATGTTGCCTCTCCTGTGATGCTGGGTGACATTATGAGGCTAGAAAAGGTTTCTAGGTTTTGTGAGCCAGAAGGTTTTGTGTCCTCTGAATTACCTTGAAACACTGGAATTTAAGGGGTGTCCTAGTACTGGTTCCAGTAAGGACAGGGGATTTAAGTTACTGGCAAGAGTTACTGGTTGAGGAAGGGACTGAACACTGATAATAACCCTCATAATCTCAGTGCCAAAACTACAGTCAGAACTGACTTTGTGGAACAAGGGAAAAATAAATCTTGGCAACAGTAGCATAATTCTAGGGGCAGAGTGTAGGAATCTGCTACTCTGGGATACAGATGCAGGGTTAATTGGAATGCAGTGTTATTACTTAGTGCATAAAGGCAGGGAATTGACTACATTTCAGTAGAGATTGATTTGGATGAGACAGAAAAGATAAACAGACTGGAAATGTTTTCTTGCTCCTCACTAACCATCTGCGATTGGGGCAGATCCCTTCGAACAAAAGCTGAGCCTGCATGCACCTAGAGGCACCTGGAGGGCTTGTTAAAATATTTATTGCTGGCCTCATCACCCCACCCCCTGCCCCAAATTTCTGACTTGGTAGGTTGGGGGTGGGACCTTAGAATTAGCATTTTTAACAAGTTCCCAGATTGATGACTCTGGAGACCACACCTGAGAACCACCAGCTTAGCATCCCCATGGGCAGGTAAATAAAGTGAGGGTACATGGGGGGGGGGTGTCTCAAAAGACCCTTTATTAATTCCAAATTCTAGGACCCATGTATTGAAGAACTTCTTGATTTGAAAAGTGTTACACAAGAGTCCTCTTGTTCTATGTGGAGGGGAGCGGCCAGCTGGCTGGCTGCTCGGGCAGTGATCTCAGAGTGCTGTCCCTGTCCCCAGGTATTGGGTCTGATCCTTCATCTCATAGATGCAGTAGAGCCACAGATTAAGGAATGGGGTAAGGGAAATAATATAGGACCTAGACTTTTAATAAAGTTTGTTCAAGCCCCTTCCAACATCCTGGGAAAATTCCAGTGACCTCCCTAGGAATTATGTGACTGTCTGGGATTAATTTCTCAGCATCACCTTCGGTTCTGAGTCCCTGACTCCACTGAGCTCTCACCTTCTGGTCTGTTCCCTTCCTTCTGCTGCACATGATGTGGATCTTTCTCCCCTCTCCTTGTCCTCCAGGTAACCACTCACAGAGGGTGTTGGTGTGCAGCGGATGGAGCGGACATGTTTTGTCTGTCCAACAGTCCCCTCTTCCTGCTCCTGGGACCCCGACCTGCTTCAAGGAGCTATGCCTCCCCTAGTGGAAATGGATGCAGTGGGGCTGGTGGGGTGTCCTACCGACTCCAGGGCAAGGAGCCAGGAGCTTGTCTTCCTGCACTTTGAATCTGGACTGGGTGGCTGCCCACTGACCTCAGGACTGGCAGATGAGCTTGGTCGCCAGTGCTGCGTTTCCAAGCCTCGCTCCTCAATGTTTTCTTTCATTCTTTGATTTGATTTGCTCCCTATCTTCTAATAAATCCTGCTGTTTTGCAGTTAGCCACAGTCTTGCTTGTGAAGAAAAAGCCACAGACTAGAGTTTTGGGATCTAGAAGGGATTTGTATTTCAGCAATACAAATAACTTCCAAAGGAATATTAGAGAGTCTTCTTGGTTTTTTAAAAATGTCTGTGGCCGCTGCGCACAGGACTGTGTCTCTGTTCGCTTTCAGCCACTTTACGCATTGTTTATCCTCCATTTCCCTTCCCTTCCTCCTCCCACCTACTCGCTTCCCCACCTTTCTCTGCTGGCTGATGCACCTGCAGAGCAGTGTGACCTCTCTCTGCGGCACTGTCTCCCTCCCAGCCGTGCATGGGGTGTCACCCTCTGTGCCCATGGTGGTCTGTCCAGCTCTTCTGCTCAAAGAAGAAAATTCTCCCAAGAGGAACCGCAGTGCCTGCTGTTCCGAAAGTACATCTTTTTCACCCTGCAACAACTGGAGTGCCTATTACCTGTGGGTCTTACAAAGTGATCCATTATCTGATGCAGCAGGTAATTATATCTTGTGAATCAACAAAGATGAACCAACAAAAAGGCTGATTCATAAACCATGGCAACAAATTATTAATTTTCATGTAAGTAACCACCAAATGGATTAGAATGGGGGTTGTCAAACTGTGGTTCATAACCTGTTTTTGTACAGCCCACGAGCTCAGAGAACATTTTAAAAACATTTTTAATGGACTGTGAAACAAAAAGAAGAATATGCAACTGAAACTTACTGGCTAGCAAACCCAAAATATTTATTCTCTGGCTCTTTACAGGAAAAGCTGGCTAACTTCTGATTGGCATAGTCTTGTACCAGTGTGACTGAGGACCTCAGGGAATAGATCGATGTGGGGCTATTTTATTTGAGGATCGTCTATGGAGAGGAGGAAGCCCTTTCTGTCTGTCATCATAGGAGGTGGCTTATTCCGCGATTGAAAAGGAGCGAGGGGGGGATGTTCTGTGATCATTGGGGCCAACTCAGAGGTGTGAGGAGGCCAGAGAGCTTCTGGGTGGGGACGAGCTGCTCCCACCCTGCAGAGAGCTTGGAAGTTGGGTCCCCAAATTGGACAATGTCTGAACCCTGCTCTCCCCACAATTAACAGCAGATGAGCCACAGAGTTAACCGGCTCTCAGACCAATGCATGCTACCCTGTTCCCTCCTGATATCCCTGGCTTCCCCATAGAGCTCTCCCACTTGTCACTTTATTTCTGTTCTTGCCACTTATCGCTCTCCTGCTCCAATATTATTTAACTCACTCTTTGTGTGCCATTTGTCTTCTCTGCTAGAATGTTAGCCTAGAGAGCAGGGACTCAGGGCGGGGGTGGGGCTGTTTCGTTCACTGCTTTAACTACCATGCTTTGACAGTGCCTGGCACACGGCAGGTGCTTAATAAATATGTATTGATTTAACTGAGTGAACCCTGTTTCTTTAAGAATATTTATGGGGAAAGAACTCCTGGAAAGTCTTAATTCCTATGAATTTGGTCGGGAAGGGGCTTAAATTCCCTCCAAACTGAATATTAATGGAAATGTGACCTTATTTTGTATCCTACATCAATAAAGGCTGGCATACTGGTGATATTACTGCCAGCTTGCCAGTACATTTCTCCTTAGCAAAATGTTTACATAGAATGCTAACTTAATAACAGAAGGTTACTTACCGAATATGGAAGCAGAATAAAGGAACTGGCATAATCGTAATAGTTGGTGTTTTCAAGCTATGGGGCAGTCTCATAACGACACCTATGTGGTGGGAATACATCTTTTAAGGGGATCGAAACCTTACGGATACTCCAAAACCCTTCTCTCATGTAATAATAATAGTCCACACTTACATAGTGTCTACTCTGTGCCAGGCACAATTTGCTGAAAATTTTCTCCGTAATTTGTTGAATGAGTTTATGAGTGACGGTGAGTATTTTGAGCATTTACTATGTACCAGGTACTATTCTGAGCACTTTTCATATATTCCTCACTTAATCTTCATGAGAATCCTATGCAGTAGGTTCTAACGACCATCTCCATCTTGCACATGGGGCATTAGAGGCATTGAGAGGTTGAGTAACTTGTCCAAGGTCACACAGATGACTAAGGGGTGGAGCCGGGGCTTGAGCTCTGGCAGCCACCAAGCCTTCTTTCTAGACTCTCTATGTGTCTCAGCCCTTATAACATGGCAGCTCTGCAAACAAGTAGATTTCTGCACTTTTTTTTTTTTTAAATAAACATCCAAATGCATTCCAGACACACCTTCCTCTGGAGGCACCTCTCCCTCTTCAATGGACTTGTCTGGCCCTCAAGTCTCATCAGAAACAGCCTGTCATTCTTTAAATCATAATTGTCCCTGGTAACCGTGGCTACCACTTTAATTCTAAAAGCAAGACCATATTTTAAGTGTATCAAGAGATGCTTTTTATTGTTACTTTGTGTTGAAACCTTCTATAAATCTGTGAAACCTTCTATAAATCTGTGAATGTTCTTAAAAATCATCACATAATTTTTGTGTTTTTTAAGTTTGGAATTTCGCATGTTAGATTTTCTTAGAGTGGCACGTGATTCAAGGGAGAATGTTAACCTTGTAATTAAATTGAGTAAGTATTTTTGCACAACTTTAGTGATTAGAACTGAGCTGGCTAATAAGAGAGAAATGGTCTTAAACGCGAGCTTACTCTTCTGTCGTGGGAGCAAGATATAGACACAGGGTACAATCTGATAACCAATAAAACTGCTTTCAGTATGTGCTAAAATGAATGGAACAGAGATTAAGTATAATGCATTTGCATAAGGTAAAATATCCTGGCGTGTCTGGAGACCTTCTAGTTTTAGAATAGACATCACATTGTTAGGAATGGTTTAAATTCAGTCCCGTTTAGGTGATAATGCCTTCTGGAAGATTTCTTAGATCGAACAACATTATTAAAAAAAAAAAAAAAATTCTTACGGGTCCTAAGCTGTCTTGGTGGGAATATGGTTCCCTCAAGTGGTAGTAGTAGGAGTTGCACATTATCTTAATTGTATATGTATGTCTTTTTTAAATTCAGTCAACATATTTATTGAAGACCTGCTAATATACCAGGCTCTGTATTAGAGGTACAGAGATAAATGACACAGTTTTATTTATAAAAGGATCACAAGTCTAGAATAGAAAATGGCAAAGAAGTATGATACATTATATCTGCGACAGTAAAAATAACAAAGAGAAGTCAAGTAGCCCAGCTCTGCAGGGAAATGGTTGAATAAGGAAAGACTTCCTGCAGGAGTAAGGATATGATCTGAGTTTTTATAAAAGAAACACTATTTTTTCTTCTATACACTATCAGTATATGTTTATTGCAGGAAATTTAGGAAATGCAGATGAGCCAAAATACATTACCCATTATTCCATCACCCAGAGATAACCACTTACAACATTTTGCTATATCTACTCCAAGGCCCTTTTATGCATGATTTACTTAACAGAAATATGCTCCTAACAATTTGTAAACTGCTTTAAACAGGTTAATATATTTAGACATTTTTCTTGTATTACTAAATATACTAATGCAACATAATTACTCTTTTTCAAAATAGTATTGGCTATTTTCCCACTTTTATTTTTTCAGATGAATTTGAGAATAATTTTGTTCAGTTTTTAAAATCACATTGGTATTTAGATTGTGGGAAATATAGAGATTTATTTGGGGAGAGTTTATGTCTTTATGATGTTAAGTCTTTCTAGCTAGAAATATGGTAGGTCTCTCCATGTGTTTGAATATTCTTTTGTGTTCCCTCAATCAAATGTTATAATTTTCATCATTAGGGTCCAGCACTTCAGTGTAAAAGTTTATTTCAAGGTATTTTATATTTTATTGAATTGGCAATTGGATCTTTCTCAACTGATTATTTTTAAACCAATTATTATGGATATAGGTATAGGAATGTAACTGATTTTTAAATATTTTGAGATCTTACTGATGTCTGAATTTTTATTGTTTTTTTATGCAGATAATCACATCTGAAATAATCATCATTAATCCTCTTTTACTTTTTCTTACTGCATTGGGAGGAATGTCCATAACTATATTAAATAATGTAAGGACCTTTGTCTGGTTTTTTACTTTATTCTTTTTTCACCTTTAAGTGTAGCATTGTCTGCTTTTTTGAGATAGATATTTTTCACATTATGCCTAATTTACTAAGTGTTTTTCTTTTTAATTTGGAATAGACACTAAATTTATAAAATATCTTTTTGGCATCTGTATTCATTTCCTAGGGATGCATAAAAAGTTGCCACAAACTCGGTGGCTTAAAAACGACAGAATTTATTCTCTCACATTCTGGAGGCCAGAAGTTCAACATGAAGGTCTCAACAGGGTTGGTTTCTTCTGGAGGCTCTGAGAGAGAATCCATCCCAGGCCCCTCTCCTATCTTCTGATGGCTGACAGCAATCCTTGGTATTCCTTGACTTGTAGACACATCATTCCAATCTCTGCCTTCATCTTCACATCACCTACTCTGTGTCTTCTCTTATGACATTTGTCATTGGATTTAGTGCCTACCTGGATAATCCAAGATGATCTCATCTTGAGATGCTTAACTTAATTGTATCTGCAAAAACCCTTTTTCTAAATAAGGTCACATTCACAGATTCCTTGTTGACATGTTTTTTTGTGGGAGTCACCATTCAAACCACTAAAGCATCTACTGAGAAAGTTGTCTTTTAGTTTCTTTAATACACAAATATCACCTCTTCTCTCCTCTTCTTTCTCCCAGAAAAAAAAGTCCCTTTCCCTAACCTCGTTCTTTCTAACCATTTTTCAGATCTCAGAATAAGGATCATTCTCTGAAAAGCTGTTCCTGATTCAGCAGATGAGGTTAAATGCTCCTCCTGCACCTAGTATGTGATTTTTTTGTAGCTGCTGAACTTCTATCACCATATTACATAATATTCTTGTACATTTGCCTGTTTAATTGTTAACCTTCTTTGTGATACTATAACTTCCATGAAGATAGGGGCCATCTATATCTAGTTCCCTATTTTATCCCTGGAGATCGACATATCAGCCAACATATAGAAAGCTCAAAACATATTTCTGGTGTAAATGATCTTGATATGATGCATTAGGTTAATAGATTTTGTCTTGTTGAACTCTTCTATTCTAGTAACAAATTGCACTTAGTCATACTACATTACTCTTGTAATATAATGTTGCATATTAATATTTTACTAGATTTTTTTGCATCTATATTTAAAAGTGAGTTTGGTCTTTTGCTATTCATTATGTTGTCTAGTTTGTGGAGCAGGGTTAAGCTGGATAAATAAAATGAATTATCTGTCTTCTGGAAGTGTTTAATAGCATGAAAGTGTAGGATCCTTGAATGCCCGAAAGAACTTCGCAATAAAGCCATCTGGGCCTGCTTACCTAGAAGCTAACCTGGGTAAACTTCTCCCATTCTTTCATTGTTATTGGTTTTTGTACTTCTGCTTTTTGACTCTTTCTTCTTCTAGGAAAAAGGAAATTTGTACATTATATTTAGATTTTCAAATATTTAACAGTTTAACAGGAGTTGTATATTAAAATCCCATATAATTTAAAAATCTATCCTATAGCTCTGATGATGTCTTCTTTCTCATTACTAATGGTGTCTTTGTTGTTTTATCTTATTCAAGTTTGATTTTTATGCAGAATTTTTCATTAGGTTTTTTTAAATTATTTAATTTAAAAAACCATTATTGAGGCATATTTTACATATTATAACATCTATCTATATCAAGGGTACAATACAATAATTTTTAGTAATGTTACCAAGTGGGTCAGCCATCACCACAAATCAGTTTTAGAATGTATTCATGCCCCTTGATGCCCATTAATTTTCCCATTCCTACCCCAGCCCTAGGCAACCAATAATCTACTTGCTGTCTCTACAAACTTGCCTTTTCTGGACATTTCATGTAAGTGGAGAAAATATGTGGTCTATTGCATCTGGATTCTTTCACTGAGCATAATGTTTTTGAGATTTATCCATGATGAAATGTATCAAGAGTTTGTTCCTTTTTATTTCTGAGTAATATTCCATTGTATAAATAAATTATTATATATATTTTGTCTATCCATTCACCACTTGGTGGACATTTAGATGGTTCCCAGTTTTTATCTATTATAAATAATGCTGTTATAGACATTTGTGTGCAAGTGTTTGTTTGGACACAGGTTTTTATTTCTCTTGGGTAGAACCTAGGAGTGCAATTGCTAGGTTGCATGTTAGTTTTATGATTCACTTTTTAAGAAATGATCAAACTATTTTCCAAAGTGGCTACACCATTTTATATTCCCACTGGTAAGGTATGATTCTGTATGTTCTCACCAATATTTGTTTATTTGTTGTTTTTTTTTTTTTTTTTGAGACAGAGTCTCCCTCTGTTGCCCGGGCTAGAGTGAGTGCCATGGTGTCAGCCTAGCTCACAGCAACCTCAAACTCCTGGGCTCAAGTGACTCTTCTGCCTCAGCCTCCCAAGTAGCTGGGACTACAGACATGTGCCACCATCCCCAGCTAATTTTTTCTATATATTTTTAGTTGGCCAATTAATTTCTTCCAATTTATAGTAGAGACGAGGTCTCGCTCTTGCTCAGGCTGGTTTCGAACTCCTGAACTTGAATGATCTGCCCACCTCAGCCTCCCAGAATGCTAGGATTACAGGCGTGAGCCACCGTGCCCGGCCCCAATATTTGTTATTTTCTGTCTTATATATTATAGTCTAGTTGACATGAAATGGTGTCTTATTGTGGTTAATTTCTATTCTCTATTTCTATTTCTCTAAAGACTAATGTTTATGGGCATGCCTATTTAATTGGACTTTTCCAAGAGAGATTACTAATTTCTATTTACTGCTTCCTTTTTCTACCAAAATATTTATTTTTAATTTAATCTTCTCAATTCTTCAAATGGATAGTAACTATCAAATACTGTCACAACTGGTAATTAACATAACTATATTTGCCTATTTTGATTATAATCATACATTTAGTAATTTAGTTTGCATATATATTTTAATAGAAAATACACTGTACTCTGTACTAAAATATAGGCTGCAATTCTTGCCATCAATTTAATCCTCTTCTTTTCTGAAAATAAAAGTTTAAAGCTTTAGATAGAAGGTTTATAAATTTATTCTTAGTAATCTTTTTCAGCTAAAGGATAGAAAATTGATTTGCGAGAATCCCAGAGAGACTAAATCATCATACTTTTATTCAGGAAAGGACTAATTATTCACATTATGCTAATGTGTATTTTGTCCTTGGGCTCAGTTTCATGTTTTTGGTTTTAGTCTGAGTTGAATATATGCTTTATGAACTTTCGTCTCCTTTAGTAATATGTAGTAAAACTTATCAATGGCTTCCTTCATTTGTAATTTACCTTGAACCTCTGAAGTTATAACATAATGCAGAATTTGGTGATAAATTTTGGAAATTGTTGGGTAGGTAGATACTGTCCAGTAAATGACATACCAGTGAAGAAACATTATACATGAGTTTCCTTAAGTTTGGTTGAAATTATTTCAACAGAGGTAAATAATCATATACTGTTGAACAAGCAAAGAAATAGAATTTTTAAAAAAAATCAACTTCAAAAAGCAATTTTCTTTTATACATTCGTATTAACTATAGTCACTATGTTGTGCAGTAGATCTCTTAAACTTATTCCTCCCAACTGAAGTTTTATATCCTTTGACCTACATCTCTCCAACTACCCATCATCCACCCATGGTAATTGCCATTCTACCCTCTGCTTCTGTGAGTTTGACTTCTTTAGATTCCACATATAAGTGAGATCATGTGGAATTTGTGCCTGGTTATTTCACTTAACATAATATTCATTATGTTAACATTCCACGTTATCCAAGTTCATTCAAGTTGACAAAAATGACAGGATTTCCTTCTTTTTAATGGATGAATAGTATTCCATTGTGTTATGTGAAAATGTATACCACATATTCTTTACCCATTCATCTGTTGATAAACACTTAGGTTGATTTCATAAATGGGGTATTGAGGATAATGCTGCTATGAACATGAGAGTGCAGATATCTTGTCAACATACTGATGTCATTTCCTTTGTATATATACCCAGAAGTGGAATTGCTCAATCATATGTATTTCTAATTTTAATTTTTTGAGGAAGCTTCATACTGTTTTCCATAATGGCTATACTGACGTACATCCTCACCAACAGTGTGCAGGGGCTCCCTTTTTTCCACATCCTTGCTAACACTTGCTGTGTTTTGTCTTTTTGATAATAGACATTCTGGCTATTGAGTTGTTTGAGTTTCTTATATATTTTACATGTTAATCCCTTATCAGATGTATGGTTTGTGAATATTTTCTCCTATTCTGTAAGTTGTCTCCTTACTCTTGATTGTTTCCTTTGCTGTGAAGAAGCTTTAAAATTTGATATAATCTCATTTATCTATTTTTGCTTTTTTTGCCTGTGCTTTTGACGTCTTCTCCATAAAATCTTTTCTCAGACCAATGTCTTTAAGTGTTTCTCCTACGTATTCTTCTAGTAGTTTCATAGTTTAGGGTTATTACATTTAAGTCTTCAATCCATTTTGAGTTAATTTTGTATGTAATGAGAGATAGGGGGTTTAGTTTTATTTTTCTGCATATGGATATCCAGTTTTCCCTTCACCATTTATTAAAGAGACTATCCCTGCCCTAATGAATGTTGTTGGCACCTTTGTTGAAAAATCAGTTGGCTGTAAATACATGAATTTATTTCTGGGTTTTCTATTCTTTTCCACTGGTCTATGTGTTTGTTTTTATGCCAGTACCATGTTGTTTTGATTATGATAGCTTTGTAGTGTGTTTTGAAGTCTAATAGTGTGACATCTCAAGCTTTGTTCTTTTAGCTCAAGACTGCTCTAGCTATTTGGGGTATTTTGTGGTTCCATACAAATTTTAGGATGGTTTTTTTCTATTTTTGTGAAAAATATCATTGGCATTTTGATAGAGATTGTGCTAGATCTGTAGATTGCTTTGGGTAGTATGGACATTTTCACAATAATTCTTCCAATCCATGAACGCAGTTATTTTTCCATTAACTTGTGTTTTCTTCAACTTCTTTCATCAATGTTGATAGCTTTCACTGTATAGATCTTTCACCTACTTGGTTAAACTTATTCTTAAGTATTTTTGTGCATATTGTAAATGAGTTATTTTCTTAATTTTTTTCAGATGATTCATTGTTGGTGTATAGAAATATTATGATTTTTGTATGTTGATTTTGTATTCTGCACCTTTACTGAATCTGTTTATTAGTTCTAACAGATTTTTGGTGGTATCTTTAAAGTTATCTCTATATAAGATGATGTCATCTGCAAACAGAGACAATTTAACAACTGCTTTTCTGATTTGATGCCTTTTATTTCTTTCTTTTGTCTAATTGCTCTGGCTAGTACTTCTAGTACTATGTTGAATAGAAGTGAGTATCCCTGTCTTGTTCCTGATCATAAGGAAAAGCTTTACACTTTTCACCATTTAGTATGGTGTTAGTTATGGCCTTGTCATACATGGGCTTTATTGTGTTGAAGCACATTCTTTCTATACCTAATTTGACTATTTGTTTTTATCATTAAAGGATGTTGAATCTTATCACTTTTTGTACATCTATTGAGATGATCATATGGTATTTGTCCTTAATTCTGTTAATGTGGTATAGCATGTTTATCAATTTGTGCATGTTGAATCATCTGCACCCCATGTATAAATCTTACTTGGTCATGATGAAGGATCATTTTAATGAATTGTTGAATTTGGTTTGCTAGTATTTTGTTGAGAATTTCTGCAACTATGTTTGTCAGTGATATTGATCTGTAATTTTTTCTTTTTAAAATTATTTATTTTTAATTAAGAAACAATTGTACATATTCATGGGGATATATAGTGATGCTTCAATACATGTAATGTATAATAGGTCAGGGTAATTAGCATATCCATCATTTCAAATATTTATCATTTCTTTGTGTCGAAATGTTCAACATCTGCTTTCTAGCTGTTTGAAAATATATATTATTGTTATTTGTAGTCATCCTACAGTGGCGAGTTACAAGAGAACACAGATAGACAACCACATAAAATCAGGAAAACAATAAACAAACAAAATGAGATGTTCAACAAACAGATAGAAACCATAAAAAACTAAACAGAAATTCTGGAGCTAAAGAACACAATGACTGAACTAAGACATTCCATAGAGAGCTTCAACAGCAGTCTCAGTAAATTAGAAGAAAGAATCAGTGAGCTCAAAGAGAGGTCATTTGAAACTACCCAGTCAGAAGAACAAACAGAAAAATAAGAAAGAAACAGGGTGATGAAAGACTATGGGAATTATAGAACTTCACCAAGTGAACCAATATTTGCATTATAGGAATTTAAGAATGATTAGATAAAGAGAAAGGGGTAGAAAGTGTATTTTAAAAATAATGACCAAAAAATACTCCCCAAATCTGAAGAGGAAAATGAACATCCATATCCTGAAGCTCAAGGAACCCCAAATAGATTAAATATAAAGTGATCTTCACTGAAAAGACATTATAACCAAACTCTCAAGAGTCACATGCAAAAAGATAATTTGGAAAGCAGTAAGAGAATAGCAACTTGTTTCATACAAGGGGACCCTTGTGCCCTCATAAGACCATCAGCAGATTCTCAACAGAAACTTTGCAGGTCAGGAAAGAGTAGGATGATATATTCAAAGTACTGAAAGAAAAAAAAAACCTGCCAACCAAGAATCTGATACCCAGCAAGGACGTCCTTCAGAAATGGTGGAGAGATTAAAAAACACCCTCTCCCAGACTGCCCCATGCTTGCTGTTCACCCTTATTCCATTCCTGAATCTCTCCAGCTTTTGCCCCACTTGACTGTTTCTTGCTTCTGTCTCTGAAGCTCTTTTCTTGACTTTGATAGCAGAATTCAGCCTTTCAGCTATATATTTATGGAATCTATGCTTGTTATGGGTTATCTACACTTTTAATCTAATAACCATCTAGTAAGAGAGCTATTAGCATGAGCTTGGGCCAGCCATGCCTATTCCATACCTCCACTAGTCTCAAGAATGCTGGGGGAATATGAAATGAAAAGCAATATCCCATGTAGTTCTCTCCTGGGGAATTAGTAGAAGAGTGTACTGCTATGGTTCTTATTTTTTTTATTGAAGGACTAAAATTTAATATTTCAAGGGCATCCCAAAGGAGTTACTGGTGGGGTTACAGAGGCTTCCCTTCATGCCACCACAGTAAGAGTCAGGAATTCTGAAAGTTAAAGCTGATTGTCACTTTGGATACATAAAGAAAAATATTACAGCATATCACAAGGTGCAAAAAAGGAGGCATTCAGCAGAGCAAAGGCGAGGTCTTAGAAGAGCCAGAAGCAACAGGCTCATTGTTCTAACAAGAGAGCAGAGAAAATAAGGTGCTTCCTAGTTTTGTGCAGTTTTCCTGCTGTTTCTGGACACAGGTCTGTGCTTGAATGCCTAAGAAATCTTACGGTCCTAGTTTCCCCTCTCTAGTGGCTAGTGCCCAGTATATGTAACCCTAGGAAGTTAAATCCCACCTCCTTAGGCTGTATCCCACCACACCCAACCCCAGGAAGGAGCTCGGAAATCATAACCAGAGAAAAGAAAACTAGCTAAGGGCTTTACATGCACCACCTGTTATGTGAGTATTAAATCCATTTTACAGAAGAGGAAACCAAGTCTCAGCGGTTAAGTAATTTGCCCAGATTTAAACATTGAGGACATGGAAAGACTAGCATTTGGGCCTTGGCCTGTCTCCTGCCAAAGCCCACACTCATTGCTCTCTGCCCTCGTAGGCTGTAAAGTCCAGACCCCAGACTGTGGTTTCCTGTGACAGTGTACAGGAGGGATGGGGACTGGAGGTAGGAGACTCCTAAGGCTTCAAGGAGAAAACTGTGGAGAGGCCATGAGAGAGACAGCGTGGCCAGGACTCTCCCACTGCACCATCTGTGGTAGCACCTAGAGGGACAAGGCCATCTGCACAGTCCAAGCCTTCCACCGACACCCATTTTGTTTCTCTCTTACTCTTGCTCTCCAACACAATTTTAGGGAAGAAAAGTCTCCTGCTTTCTAATTTAATTCCCTTTTTTCTACTATTATTATTTTTCCTTATTATAGAAGACATACTGTTCCATTATACAGAACTCAAATATCATCACAACTGTACTATAATAAACATCACCTATGATCCTGCCCCCAAAGATAACCATCATTAAATTCCATGCATGGTTCTCCTTTTTTTCTTATTTATACATATGTCAACATATATTAGAAGTATTCATCTTTTTAAAGCTCTTTTTTTTTTTTATTGGGGGAAAACTACAAAGCATTTACAGTACAATGTTTACAGTCACAATTTGTAGTGAGCTGATTTCCCAAAATATATTACCACTCAAGTTGTATTATCTTGTTACATTCAAAAACCTACTCTGTCAAAGTAGTCCATAGAGTACATACATAGTGCTCCAACTGTATCTACGTACAACCAACACTCCATTTTAAGTGTACAATGAAATGATTTTCAGTGAATTTACCGAGGTGTACAGTTAATCACATGAATCAGTTTTTGAGGAATTCCTTTCCCCTATTGAGACCCCTAATTCTGCTCCCCAACTACTTCTCGAGCATATCCCACCCCTCCACAGTGTCCCCCCACGTCGCTCAGACTTGAGTCTACCCCCCACCCCCCAATTCCCCAGTGTTCGCTCCCACCCTTTGAGCGCCATAGTGTTAATCAGTCAATACCAATTTGATGGTGAGTACAAGTGGGGCCCATTCTTCGGGTCTTGTGTCACCTCACTTCGAATTGAAAATCTCCAAATGCTTCCTATCCCTCTAGGATTCCTCTTCTCTCCAGCCTGGTGTGAGGTGCCACCCAGTCTCCCCAT
>CAUYRT010003297.1:0-21502 GCA_963574885.1 Lepilemur ruficaudatus | reverse complement strand
AGGATCATATGGTCTTTGTTTTTGCTTCTGTTTATGTGGTGAATTACATTTATAGATTTGAGTATGTTGAACCAGCCCTGCATCTCTGGGATGAAGCCCACTTGGTGGTGATGGATTATTTTCTGGATAAACACCTGGATTCAGTTAGCTAGGATTCTGTTGAGAATTTTTACATCTATATTCATAAGGGATATTTCTGTTACCCTGGCTAGACTGTAGTGGCTTCATCATAGCTCACTGCAATCTTAAATTCTTGGGTTCAAGTGATCCTCCTACCTCAGCCTCCCAAGTAGCTGGGATGACAGGCATGCTCTGCCACACCCAGCTAATGTTTTAAAATAAATTCAATTTTTTTTTAAATTTTGGTTATTGAAAACTTTAAAATTCTACATGTAGTCCTATCAAAGTATAGAATATGTAGAATAAAATTTTTCTTTGATATTAAATTCAGTTTATAGGCACAGAAACTATTAGAGTTTCAGTACAGAAAGCATAAATATTTTAAACAAGTTTTTAGTATCTCTTCAGAAATTTTTACTTTAATTAGTGATTAATGATATGTTTCAGTAACTCTTAAATTCAACCCAACTTAGAAACAGATATAGTTATTATATAGCAATTGTCATTATGTCACATCAGCTCATTTAAAATGAGTATTATATATTATAAGCAAATTATCAGCTCATTTTTTTATTTAAATTGTTTTATTAATATTTTAAATTTTTCAGCAAGTTATGACAAAAATCTTGCTGGAGACAAAGTTGGCATAGAATTTAAGTTAACAAACAAAAACAAAAAAAAGGGGAAATTGTCTTTAGAATCTGTTTTTAAAAAGGGGGGCAGTCTCACATGAAAGTTAGGCTAAATATTTCTTAATAAATTTTTTTCCTTAAATATTTAAAAATTCAGTAAGTGAAGCAGATTCACAAAGGACTTAAACTTAGTATCATCATAAGAAAGTAATTGGCTTAAATAAAGCATGAAAGTTTTAGTGAGAAGAAATGAAAATAAGTTCTTTAGGAGCATTGAAACTATCTATACTCCATAAATTATGGTAACATTTCAGTAAAGAGATGATGTTGCTCTAAAGTAAATTACTTTTTTAAAATATAATTAAAAGGTGCCAATATTTTTATTCTAAAGAATCTGTATCATCTAAAATTTTTTAGATGATACAGAAAGATAAACAAAACTTTTGGTATTTTAAAGTAATAATAAAATTTATATATAGTATTCCTATAATTTTACAACTACATTTGGCAAAATGCTATATAATTTTATAATATGATTTCATACTTGTTTAAAACTTAATCAGAAAATTTTCTAAATATGCGTCAATCCTTGATTAATTTGGGTAGCATCAAAAAAACCCAAAGATACATTGCATTAAAGTAATAAGATATAATATCCATAAAATCCAATCTATGTTATAACAGCATCTTAAATATTAGCAATTATTGTTGGGGTTTGGTTTAACGTATTTAAAAAGCTCAACCTGATCATACAAGTTAACAAAAGGTATATGCTATTTTCAAAATATTATCTATAAGCAACAACAAAAATCTACATAATTATTATATTTAAATTTTGAGGGTCCAGATAATAATTCTGAAGGGCATAATGATTAGGAATTAATAAAGGGTTTTAATTTAGTGATAAGCTTAAATGGAATAATCAAAGGAGAAAGAGTAGAAATCATATCAAATGTAAAATATTTCAAGATATGATTCAAAACTCTTCCAATTAACATTAACAACATCCTGAATTGCAATGAAAAATCAACATCTGTAAGCCTTGAGAAGTTGAAAGAGGGAATCTATGCATTATTGGCCACACATGAAATGTGTTAACTACATGGATCTTGTGTTTCAGAGTAAAGGAGGGATACAGCTACATTGGCTTCTCCGTAAATAGCTATTGTCTTTCTCTAATTCTTGGGGAAAGCATGATTCTGTCAGAAGAAACAATACATATTCTACTTACTTTGCAATCATGGATGCATAGGTAAGTAGAAAATAGTGTTGACATTAGTTATAAACTGACACTGAACTAAAGAAATTTGACAGAGGCTAAATAACCACAGGAAAAATCAGTTTCTCTTTTTTTGCTCTAGATAAAAACAAATTTTCCATGAAAAAAATGTGTAAAAAGTAGATAAATTCTAATTTCTTATATAACCCAGCTGTCAGGGAATAGATACACATTAATTCCTAATTAGTGTATGAATTAGATGTGAAGGAATTTAAGCATATTTACAGCTTAATAAAAGTAATCATTATGCTCATCAATAAAATAAAAAGTGTTAGTCTACCCTCGCAATTATAGAAACTTATGGAAACAGCATAGCAAACACTTTTTTAAAATGTGTTAATGTTTATTATTATATCAGAGAAATGTCATTACATTGTGTCACAGCTGTAGAATTAGGAAATCAACACTACTGGGAACTTAGTGAAGGAAGGAAACTGATTACATTATGGTTACTTTATAGTGATGCATCTTATGAATTTTTAAAACCCTGGGACTATTAACATACGACCATTCACATTTCACTTGAGAAAACTAAGGCTGACATAGAAGCTTAGTAACTTGTCACCTAAACACAGGTGTTTGCGTTTAGTTCAAAGCCAAGTGTGCCTGATTCTCAGGCTCTTTCCCTTTTTACTCCAGAAAAGTTCCTTTGGTCAGCTGATCTGGCTGCCTTAGGCAGCGTATGAACTTTAATGAATTTTTTCAGATTACTTGCTAATGAAACATGTAGACAATTTGTTGTCAATATTGAATTTAGGTGGAAATGTTATGAGTATCACATAAGCCATGCTAACATTTACTTTATTCTTATATTAAGTCAGAAATGTGTGAAAGAATCAAGAGTGACAATAGAGTAATAGAAAGAGTGTTGTAAGTAAGTTACATTTATAGAGTTCTCAAAAGAGAGGATTACAATGCAATAAATCCAGGAAAAGTGAAATCTCGGTTTTCTCTCACCAATTCCAGGATGAATTACTTGATTTGGATCTCAGGGACAGAGAGAGTCTAAATCTGTTTAATGGGGTCATTGATATGCCAAGTGACTCCAGAGATCTATAGGACTGTCCTTATATTTTCTTTCCATTTCAAATACTAGAATTCACACACACACACACACACACACACACACACACACACACAGCAAATATTGGTAGAGCATATATCACAGTTTCCTGGTTGTCTAAGTAAAATCGATTAGCACTAAATCATACTTAAGGAACTGGAGGAGTTCCAAAATGAAAACATTTGCAGAAATTAAAACGAAAAAGACACAAGTTAGTAAAGGCAGCTGCTAATTAGTTAATTTTCACCTAAATTGCTAATGTCACTAATGGAATAGGTTTTATTTGCCTACATGTGAAAACAAGAGTTCTAGGAATAATAACTCAGGTAAAGAACTTTTCAATACATTGCAATCCTTAGTAACGAAGATGTGTTTTTCTACGCCTCATATTTTCTGCAAAACAGGCTCTTCTCCCCAAAATTTTATGTGCCAACAATTCTAATTAAGATGATTGCAATTAAACTATTAAAGGGCATAGATTTGTAAGTAGAAGTTCATCTTCTCATTTTGCAAATGGCAAATATAATTTTAATTCATCTTGTGTCACAAAGTAAATAATGCCTCCTAGACATAAGTGTGTTAAGAATTATATCCATGTAAAAATGGACTTAAACCAGAAATTAGAAGAACAGCATCAGCAACAAATAGTCTTGATTTTGTTTATCCAAAGGCATGAAGGTCATAATATTTAAATGGATGCTTAAATATACCAATTTTGATGAAGCAGTAAAAAAAAAATACTTTTATTTTCTTTCTAGGTTGCTGTAAAAACACAATTTCCTGTTTCTTCCATGTAGTAGGGACAAATCAACATTTATGTCTTTTCAGTACTGTGAGATAAGCTAACCTCAATATTATTTGTAAACCAGAGAGTTCTGTAGCCCTCAAGAATGTGGGTCTACATATGGAAAACACATTATTTAAATGAAACTACTTTGTCTCAATATCTGTACATTTTAGGAGATATTTCATATTAGCTACTTGGCCAGAGATAGCATCAAAGAAGAAAAAAAAAAAAAAGATCTGTACAAATGGGCATATTTTAACAATTTAAAAAATAAGCAAATATAAGAATTTAAACTGAATGACGTATACATTTGAACTTATGACTCAATGATTATGAAACTGGATACAAATTAAAGCTAGAGTTTAGTAAGAAGATGATAAAATGTCCATATCTAACAGGTTTTGAAGGGATGTCACTCTTCCTGGCACCCCTGCACACCACCTCACTCCCTCCCGTTGGTTTGGTTCCTGACAAATCAATAAAACCTATCTGACTGTATGACTGCTTCGGGGGGAAATGAAACTTATTAATTTCTCTTTGAAAAAATTTGAATGTTGATATTTTTAAATAATGATCTAATTTCTAATGGAAATTTCTAATGCTATTGCGTTGTTGATATGATGACACACAATTGCTATTCCCTAAAGACCAAGGCACCTTACTGTGCAAATGGCATGTTTTTATATAAAAATTTTTATGCACATTTCCTGGATTCCATCAGGGTGTTTTTTTTTTTCTTTCACTGTTATTGTTACCATCTCATCACATCTTATGAGATCTGAGTCCTCCAGCAATATATTACCAGATCATCATGTGTTTCTTCTGCTTTACCTCCCCAAAAGCCTGGAGCTCAGGTCTCCTAGGCAGATTTAATATCCTCGCACAAGCCTTCCTTGAATGATTATGGTAAATCTTGCTTGCGGCAATTTTTGTTTTGTCTAGCATTCTCTCAACCTCCCCACCACCACCACCACAGCAACTTTCTATACTTAATGATTTTTTAAAAATTTATTTTGTTTTATTTTGTTTGCCCACCGATTTGCAATCCCCTGTTCTATTCTATACCCTCCAGCTTGCTGATTATCTTAATATACTTTATTTCCCTGCTGTCTGTTCCTCTGTGAATTGAGAGTGGTAGAGTATGACTTTGAAACCTGGCAGCACAAGTGATTTGGGGCTAAAATGCCTGAGTAAAAGAACTCCAGATATGATAACTTATAAAGTTAGACATATACAAATAGTAAATAATTCTTTCTATACTGTTCATCACGTGCACATTACATAATCCGTGTGTGTACGTGCACATCTTTGTATATAGACACACACAGCTGTAAATGGAGACCCATAAACAACCTTTCACATGCCTCAAGAGGCAGAAGTAGTCTTAAAGGCAATATGACAGTTGGGGATTATTATGAAAAAGTAGTTTGTTTTCTTGGAGGAACCCCAATATTGATCTAGAGATTGCTTCTAAATTATCCTAGAAAATAGTGTCCTGAAAAACATTATCCGTGTCGGTGGATAAGGTAAACATTGAGCTACTCTTTGTATTCTCATAATAGCTGAAGTTTGGCCTTGAATAAAAGTAAAAATAAATTCTAGGAACACCAAGATAGTATTAATTAATTGTAAAAAACACATATATATGGAGAGTTAATGGATATTTGTTGAATTAAATTTAATCTTTCGCTTAACTGAATTAGGTAAAAACAAAAATTATTCAGTATAAAAAAGTTAGATTATTTAGTAGTTATATAAATTATTTTAATTATGTATGATTTATTATTATTCCCTATTTAAAATATTGTGTTTTGGCAAAACCACATAAATTTTTGATTAGCCATCTCTGCTTTTAGAATATAAACTTCGAAGGATTTAAGATTTTATTCTGGCAAAAACAAACTCACTCACATTACTAGGAGCATTTAAGGAATCCCATAAAACTTCTTTAAAATCTCAAAAAGTTTAATAAAAATATTGCATACTTTCAAAAGTTGCTTGTGAAATTTTACCTGAAATGCAATCCAAATATGATTATTTCAGTGTTCACTAAAATGCTTTTTGAGCCAAGACAACCAAGAAAACAAAGAGATAGGATTTAGATGCCTTATTATTTTTTATTTATTATGTGGATGATAAATCAAATGTAGACAATGTGGATTACCATTCACATTAAAATGAATGGTTAGTTATTTGGTTATATTTATCCTTTATACTTTTCTGAGAAGCTGAATTAGAGTTAATATTTTAGAATTATAAGGCAATATTCTTAGTTTTTATATGTTCTAGTCTTAACTTTGATATAAATAGAAAAAGAACTGACAAATTAAACAGAGAACCAAGCCTTAGATATTTTTCATCATGTGTATACAAAACCACGCAATGGTTAAGATCTTGCATGGAAAGACAGACTACTTATATTCAATTCCACCTTGCCTTCTTATAAGCCATATGATTTTGGCCAAGCTACACAGACTCTCAGTTTATTTCCCTCATTTGTAAAATGAAAATGACAATCATGGTCACTACATAAATATTAGGTAAAGAATAAAAGTTTTGATTCATATAATGTGTTTAGAACAAGACTTAAGCCATAGTAAACATTCTTAAGCTATAAATTTTACAATTGATACAGTTGCCTACTTCAAATATCTCATAATACAGATGAAGCTCTAAAGTCCAGAAAGTGCAAGATTTGTGCTATATTGAAACATTAACTTAAAAAGAGACCTTATGTTTCATTATTTCAACTCTAGCATACTTTCTTCTCTACTATAAAAAATGTGATAGACATCCTTTTAGGCAAGCTACACACATACATCTATACACATAGACTTTAAGTATACATAAAAGTGGATGATATATAAATATGAACACATAAAAATATATACAGACATATTTATGAGTATACTAAAATACTGATAAATAAAATATTAAAATGTAAATTGCATGAATATATATTTTGAGCTATACAGAAATATGTACAAATATACAATACATAAAATATGACTGGCCTAGCCAAAAGACTGCAAAAAGAAACTGATTTCAGAGAAACTTGGTTTTATTTTCAAATTATCTTTTTAATATGGGGCATAATACTTAAATTCTCCATATCCAAGCCTCACATGAAAAATGGGAGAACTTAAGTTGGTTATGTCTGTGGTCATTTTCAATTCTCTCAGAACTTATGGCTTTCTGAAAAGTAGTATATATATGTGATAAACACATGTGTACCTATATACACACAAACATAGAAGTATATGGCTATATAAGATTTCTGAAATTCATAACATTTTGGAAAATACACATTATCCTATTGAAGAGTTTAACATCTCTCCTTCAATAATTGCTATAACAAGCAGAAAAATAAAAATCAGTGAGAATATAGCATATCTAACAACTATCCACCAACTTGACCTAATTGATATTAACAGAATACCACAACCAAACATTTAGAATATTAATCAAGGTTTGCAAAGAAAGACTATATACTAGGCCATAAAATAAGTCTCAATACATTTTAAAGGATTTAAAAATAATACAGAATAAATTTTAAGTTAAAATAACTTTTATACACTTCTTTCATGATTTTACCATACAATCTTATAGTTTCATTATTTTTTGTACTTAGTGATGTAAACTGGAGTGGAAAATTAAAGCAATAAATAAAAAAATCATAAAATATTCATTGAAATATTGAACTACCCAAGTTATTTGAGTGGACAAGTAGTTTTATTTTTTGCTTAGGTAATATTTTTCATGTCATTTGTTAGCTATAAACCTAAACATATTGAAAAATTTTGAAGAAGAATAAATGTAAATTTACATCATTTAACCTAGGAAAAGTATTTATATGTTTTTAAAATAGAAAAATACCTAATTTTATAAAATGTGGCACTAAGAAATAAAAGCTTCAAAGATTATTTTCATTTTCAACTTAATGCTTACAAATCTACTTTATAATACGTCTTAGAACATAATTCTCTTAATGATAAATTATGATGATAATACTTAAGCTGTGTAGTAACCACAGTGGTAGGAGCTATACTTCCAGTTCCATTGTAACTAATTTTTGGAACTATTGTTCTTCCTGACAGTGTTAAGAAAGTCACTGATTAAATAGCTATAAATTCTTAAAATTGGGAGGCAGATCATTTGGGCATGCTGGAGAATTATTTTTAAGTATGTAAAATATTTCCTTAAAGTCTGTAAATTTAGTGATATTTCATAAATAATAAATTTATACGGAGAAAAACCAAGACAAATCATTTTTCCACTGGAGAACTTTTCAAGCTTATATTAATGCATTGAATTCAATTATTGCTTTCCCTGTCTTTGACAATTTTCTGTCAGGTAACATTTAACTAGAAAAGTAATCTTATCCAAAAATCTGGTGAAGATATGAAATCAAACAGAATTAAATTGATTTAATTAATTATTTCTTTATATTGGTTGTGCTATTCTCCTGTTTTATACATTAAAACTCAACCTGTGATTTAAATGTATGTTTTTGCTAAGGACATGTTAAGAAATTTATACATTTTTGTTGTTTTCTTTTGCTGCACTATTTATATTCATTGCTTTCAGTAGGAATTGATTAGAAAAGATCACCTTGAATCTTACCAAGGTGAGCGTAATGCTCCATTATTTCACTACATGAAAATCAGTTCCTTTAGGGAAAAGAAAGTTGTTTTCAATTATATCATGAGATTGTATTGGAAGTGATTTCTTGCACATGACTTTTTTTGTTTCAAGAAGAATTTGTGTGTGGTATGTGTGTGCATGTGTGTGTGTGTGTGTATTTCCATACAATTCCAAATTTCTTGGTGTAAGGTGTCCTTAGGGGTAGCATCTTTGCATCGCATGGTCAGATGTATATGGCCAGGATAGTCTTTGATAAAGAAAATGTCCACCACTTAACAAGTTGGAAAGAACACATGAAAACTCACACGGAAGCCCCAAATTTTATACAAGTGACTTGACAGTGTTTCCAGCTTTGAAATAAGCCTACGCATCTGAAGATGTCTAATTTGAAGCAGACATTATTCATATACATTTATATATTATACTAAAGGCAGAACAAGAAAAAAGAGGCAAGTGATAGATTCTTAAAACTTGTTATTTAATGTTTAATATTTCACTTTAAATGATTATTTAGTGTTACTTACATTAAAGCAATTAAAATTAATATATGTATATCTTATAACTGAAAATAAAATATAGTTATTAAATATAAATATAATTTATGAATTCAAAAGTTTGGAATATTTTTGCTAAAAATCCCACTATATAATACATATTTATTTATGTTATAATGCACTATTATATTTACATATTCTATTTATTTGCATACATTTTATTAAATGTATAATCACCTAATAGAATTGAATTTAGAGAATATAAATTCTATTAACTGGGAAGATTTAGAAAAGGAACCCCTTTAAGTATAATGCCCTCTTTGGTAACTTACTTTGTGGGTAATAAAGGAAATATTTCAGCTTCATTTTCATAAAATGAGCAATAGTACATAATTACTAACCTAAAATTACTTATCTTAGGCAATAGGACCACAAGAGTATCTATTGTCCTAAAAGAGTGACTTCATTATAAAAAAAGACTCTGCATTCTCTTTTCTAAACGGTGTTTTAAGGTGATAGAAAATATCCTGTTATCTGCTGCAAGCCATCTTTCATATCTTCATAATATTTAGCTAAAATTTAAAAAGCACATAAATTTCTTTGTTTACTAAAATAACAGCAATAATGTTTGTATATCAGGAATGAATAGATGAGCATAAATATTATTTAAGAAGGGTTAAAATCCTAAAACAGTGTTCAGATGTGGCTAAAAACAGATAAAAGAGATCAACTGATATTGCAAGTTATTCATATCTCTATAGTGGCATATTCCATGTTCTATGGGCCATCTTTGTGGTATACTGGGGATATAAATACCTGCTTATCAGACAGATATTGAGAATGCTAACATCCTCATTTTATCTGTTCTTTGATTCACTACTACCCCACTTTTAGGTTTCTGATCAGTGTACAGTTATTTGGTTAAAGGTTGCATGGAAATACTCTGGAGAATAGTGAGCAAAGAGCCTTATTAACCCAATTGCTATAGGAGATTTATAGTTGTCTTGTGTGTGATTTTTAGGAAAAAGAAAATAACCAGAGATGCAAGGACAGCTGAAGAATAGCAAATAGTGTAGAAATGCCCAAAATATTCAGCTCACATTTTATCTTCACTGAAGCACTGGAGACTATCAAATCCATTGTGTTTTTTCAGCAAGTTGTAATTTTACAAGCGTCATGTTCTAGAAGGAATTAGCAGAGCTCACTTATTTGGAATAATTTTGTATAGATCATCAATATGAAAGGAACATAGAACTAAAAATAGAATAGTATGCTATTGATAAACTCTGGGTAATTAAAAGTCAGTTGAGGCAGTTGAAGAATTGAGAAGTAACATTTTGACACAAAATGCAAATATTAACCATAACAGTGGATGCCAGCATGACACAGAGAAAATAAAGGTAAACTTTAACAGGACTGAACAGACAATTTGAAGATGGTCCTGATTAGAATCATGACTTTAGCAATACTGGGCCATTATTTTCACTAATAAATCTGTTATTTTTAGAATTCCAGGTAGTTGATTCCTACAGAAGAAAATCATGTCACTCGTATCTTTTAATAGCCCAGAGTCTTTTAAACAATTAAGAAACAATTTACATGTAGTAAAATTTATACTTTTGTTCTGTGAGGTATAATAAACCTATAATCATATAATTACCAAACCCATCAAGGTAGAATTACCATCACTCCCAAAAATTTACCCTGTGCCTTCTAGTAGCAAAAGGAGTGATAGACACTTCACAACAGCCCAGAAAACTCACCATACCTATTGCATTCTAATTTGCCTCAGTTACATATATTCTATGTTAAAACTAATGAATAGATAATTTTATTGTCTCCAACCTAGTGCTCCTGATTTCTTGTATTTTCTCATACTGTTTATGCTAATTTTTCTCAATTTATTTACAAGCTTGAAAGAGTAAAATGTTCCTTGCTTATATATATATTTTAAATTATTGTTGAGAGAAATACTAGGTACCTACAGATGTGGCTGCTGCCACTGCACTGCCTTTAAGAGAAGGAGAGGAGACTGGAGATTTCCATGCACCATGCTGCAGGCTGCTGTAAGACTGAGACATGAATGGAACCATGCTATCCACAACTTTTTGCCCATGCTGATTGCCCGGAAGGGGCTCTTCCCTCTCTGGTCCCAGGGCTAAGGTGCCATTTTGGCAGTTTAAGGCTGAGCTGTGTCCTGCCATCAGACTAAGTTTGGGCCAATATGCCTGTAGCTATCACCTGGCCAAGGAGACGCAAGGAAATCAGGTTCTCCTGGGCATACCTAGGACAATACCCACTGCCTTGCAACACGCTGCTGTGAGACCAATATGCAAGCAGACCACACTCCCCGCAGCTTCTTGCCCGTGCTGCTTGTATAAGCAAGGCCTTGCCCTCTCTGGTCATAGGTCCAGAGCCAGTGCCATTTTTAGAGTTTAACACTGGGCTACACACTCCACTTGGGCTGCAGCCACCACCTGGGTGGAAAAATACAGAAAAGATCATGATCTCATAAGTAAACTTAGAACCATACCCCCCACCCTCCTATGAGCAACTTTGCAACTGCAGACTAGGCTTGCCAACCTATTGCAGATACCAGCAACTCCAACACAGACCATTTGGAACTCAGTGGGTTGATCTGCCACTACTGCCATGACCTACATCACACCAGCTGCCCCAGGGGCTGCGAACCCCTACACACACCTGATCCACTGCTTCCACTACTAGCTGCTAAGCAAGACAATGAAGACCCAAGAATTGGCCTGCCAGGACCCAATAATACCACTGCCAGCTCTGGGGCCTAAAAACAGGAAAATTAAGCCCACTGCTGCCACCCTTGGGGCCCAAAGGTTGCTGAGTTGTCATCCAAAGATTGCTGAGTTGACATTGTGGTACACAAAATGAGAAAATATTAATGGAAGGATAAAGGAAAAATGTGAAATCAAGGAAATATAACACCACCTAAGGCCCACAAAAATTATCTAACAACAGATAGCAATCAAAATGAATTCCATGAAATGCAAGATAAGTAATCCAAGATATTGATATTAGTGAAAATGCTTTCAACTTTCCCCATTCAGCATGATGTTGGCTGTGGCTTTGTCATATATGGCTTTCATAATCTTGATATGCGTTCTTTCCACACCTAGTTTGTTGAAGGTTTTTAATCATAAAAATATGCTGAGTTTTGTTGAATGCTTTTTCTGCATCTATGGAGATGATCATATGCTCTTTGTTTTTACTTCTGTTTATGTGGTGAATCACATTTATTGATTTATATATGTTGAACCATCCTTGCATCCTTGGGATGAAGCCCACTTGGTTATGGTAAATTATTTTAGGGTTGGATTTGGTGTGTTAGTATTTTATTGGGGATTTTTGCATGTATATTCATAAGGCATATTGGTCTGTAGTTTTCTTTTTTTGCTGTGCCCTTTCCTGGCTTTGGTATCAAGGTGATACTAGCTTTATAGAATGAGTTTGGGAGGAGTCCCTCCCTCTCGATATTATGAAATTGTGGGTATCAGCTCTTCTTTGTCAGTCTGGTAGAATTCAGCTGTGAATCCATCTGGTCTGTGGCTTTTTTTGTTGGAATATTTTTTATTACTGCTTCAACCTTATTACTCATCATTGATCAGTTTAGGAGCTCTATTTCTTCCTGACTGAGTGTTGGGAGGTTGTATGTTTCCAGAAATTTGTCCATTTCCTTTATATTTTCAAGATTTGTATCTCTCTTATTTTTTCATATACACAAATAAAAAACAAATGAATAAAAAGAGAATAATATGTCTGAAAGTTTGGGTTTGCACCACATCTTAAAAAGTACATTGGTCCACCTCTCATTACTCTCTACTTCCTGTCAAGTTTTTGTTTATTTATTGTTGTTGTTGTTTTCTGGAAATTGCATATATGCAGTGTGAGGGTTTTTTGGTTTTTATTTTTATTTTTTCTGGGACAGACTCTTGCCCTGTCACCCTGGGTAGAGTGTAGTGGTGTCATCATAGCTCACTGTAACCTCAAACTCCTGGGTTCAAGGGATCCTCCTTTTTCCAAGCCTCCCGAGTAGCTGGGACTACAAGTGCACGCCATGGCAGCTGGCTAATTTTTCTATTTTTTATTAGAGACAGGGTCTCACTCTTGCTCAGGCTGGTCTCAAACTCCTGAACTCAAGCAATACTTCTGCTTGGCCTCCCAGAGTGCTAGGATTACAGGCGTGGGCCACCCCACTCAGCCTCAGTCTGAGATATTGGGGAGGCATATGTTTGGGAAACAGCACTTTGCATGTATTACCTTCTTGACCTTTGTTTTATTGTGGAGCTGGGCAGTAAATTTTAAGGGCTTTTATACCATCTTTTAGCATTTCAATTTTGTTTATTTTTTTCATTCCATTAGCATAGAAGTGGGAGAGTCACCATTTATTGTTTATTACAAATTTATGGTTCTTGTTCTCATTATGAATTTGTATTTTCTATAAGATACTGGCTATTGGATAACTGTAGAAATATACACAATAGATGATTGATGACATAAGTTTTATCAATCAGAATGCTTATATTCATTAAAAGAAAACTACAACCCCTCAGTGAATTTATTTATGTGAAAACTGCTTTGTTCCAAAAGGGTTTGAGGTTGATAGTTCCTAGTTCTGGTGTCATTAAAAAGATAATAATTACATTCAAATTTAAAAAAATTAAAAAGATATATTTAAAATGTTAACAAAAATTATATTCCCATAATTCTAAAAAAGAACATATGGAAACAATATTTTTTAAAAAATTAACACAGATTTTTCTACTCTAAAGGCTAATTGGATTATAACTTTAGCTTAATATCTTATTACTGAAACATTTAATTATAAAAGCCTATGAATTTCACTACAGTTGTGTGAAATACAGAATATGCTAATTTATGTTACATTACGTTAGGATTTATAGAAGCATTAAATTATATTAAAATACTAAAGATATAGTGAAGTCTTTAATGCATACTATCTCTTCATTATATAATCTTATATGTATCATAAAATTTTAAATATAATGAAAATGATTGATCATTTTATTGTATTTTCCCTATCATTCCATCTCCTCAACACATATGTACGCGCGCACACACACACACACACACACAACACAGATGCTATTTCATTGATGCATATATTGGTAGACTGTCACATATGGTATGTTAATTCATTAATTTGGAAAACTGCCATAAATATTATGTATCTGTGTTTACAATTTTGGAAACATATTCAATAAACTAGTTAAAAAAATAACAATCCACTCAGAATAAGTGCAGAATATTGGAATGCTATATTTATGCATACAAAATATAAATGAAACACCATACACAACATGGTTGTTAATATTTTCCCAAATATTTTCTTATTAAAAAATATAAAAGCTGTAAATGGGAAAATTTAACTTAAAAATGACAAATTTTCATAAGGTAAAATAAAATGAGTATGTGATTTGGAGTGAATTTTACCAATGGGATAAATTCTATAACAAGTTATTTATTTCTATAAATTTTTCAGCCATTAGAAATATGGCTTGAATAATTGTTGCTCTGGCAATTATGACTGTTTGAAAGTTGAATTTTTCAAGCCATATTTTGAATATGAGTAAAATAATGTACCCAAAATTGTGACATTTATATTGAATAAGTGGATAAGATATTTAATGATTGATAAAAGAATATATTCTACTAAGGTATATCAAAAATATCCTCATTCTTTCTTTTCAAATATATAAAAATTATTCACAAATAGTACCAATACAATTACACGTATAATAGAAATCATGTTTGAAGCAATTTGTTATTTTGTAATTATGCTGTTCAGTTCACTGTTCACTGTTGTCCACTTCATTAATGCTACAGTGAGAAAGTGTTCTATCATCCAGGACTTCTACATGCTACAAACAAATACCACCCTATCTGGTTCAGGAAAAAGAAGGATTTGGAAAAAAAAAATAATTGTGTAACTTAAAGACTCATAGAGACACTCTCTGTGAGTCTCTGAGAACATTGCCCAAACTTGTCTTAAGGCTGCCTGTATCCCACTGCCTCTAGAGCTCAGCACAAAACTTGAGTCACTGATGCCTCTATCACTCAGCCAGGTCATGAATACCAAGTGGCTTCAGCTTCTTTATATTCCTCTTTTTCTGAATCAAACTCCATTTTGGTGTACCTAATTGAGTGGCCTAAATTATCAGCCTGTTTTCTACCTTCAAATGATGCTGTAAAAGAATAACAGTAGCTTGTAATCAGGGCAGGGAGATCCCTCATGTTAAAGGGTTAAAGAGATGTAAGGAGACTCTATTTATAATAAATATCCACTAGAGTCCATTTCTTAGCTCTCCGATATTACTGTATACCTTTCTCCATAATTCAATTTCTAAAGAATAATCAAAGCGGCAACAAAAAAGATGTTTCTCCCTTATATATTATAAATATCAGTTTAAAAATAAAAATAAAATATATGCTGACTTTCCAGGCCACCACATTGAACATGACTTAAACAGAATGCTCTGGTCACATTTTACTACATGTGGTACCATTTACAGAAAATAAAATATAAAGGTAACATTAATGCAATGGTCTTTTATCACTCACTTCCTAAAAGTGAAGTAACTGAAAGTCTCGTCATTTACTGATTCATTTCTCATAATTTCTGAGTGCTATCCATTTTCCTTTTGTTTTATTCCTATTTTATCATTATATTATTCTACACACAAATTTTTAAATTTTTTTATTTAAGCATATTATGGGGGTACAAATATTTAGGTTATGTGTGTTGCCTTTGCCCACCCTGGAGTCAGAGTTTCAAGTGTGTCCATCCCCCAGATGGTGTGCACCGCACCCATTAGGTGTGTGTATATACCCATCCCCTCCTCCCCTCTCCCATCTGCCTGACGCCTGATGAATGTTATTACTCTATGTGCATTTAAGTCTACACTCAAATTTTAAAGCTTAACACCATAAAAATAAGTATATAAAGCAGCTGAAGAAGTCAAGTGAGGAGCAGGAAAATTACTTCAGATACATACCTAAATATATGTTGTTGTGAATGAAGTATATGAACAGATAATTCAGTACTTAGCTTTACAGTTGGTCACATAGCTATAATTGGTATTTGATGCCTTCTTCCTCTGTTATCCTGTGCACATCTCAAAGCTTTAAGTTAGCACCTCAGTTGATTTAAATTTGTTATCAGATGAGGTGATCCAAACATTTATTTCTGAACTATCTGAGTTTCTGCTGGTCTTACCCATAGAAGTTTATTAAGTCTTCAAATCACTTTTATTATCCACTTCCAGGTACACTCTCTCTTTCTTCACTATGTAGTAGCAAGCTTATTTGCCTTTATAATCAATATAATTGCTTAATTCAACAATAGAAACCTTCATTTTGTCAGTTCAAATACTGGCATCAAGAACCCCAAGTTAGTAGCTAATGTCTTAGCTTTTATTTCAATTAAGCCATTGTTGCATTCTCTGGTGACCACATTCAATGCATTTCCACCTTAGACAGTAAAAAATTTAAACCAAGAGTAGGCAAACTGTTTATGTAAATGGCCAGATAGTAAATATTATATGCTTTCCAGGCCATATGGTTTCTTTTACAACTACTCAGTTCATGTTACTGCATGAAATCAGCCGTAGACAACATGTAAACAGTTTCGGCTGTGTTCCAATAAAAATTTTTCTTTAAAAAGTGGTAGAACTTGTTTGGCCCACAGGCCATAGATTGCAGACCCCCTTCTAGAAACTATCAAAACCAGAAGTCAAGAAGTCATGGAAATAAGAAGCAAATAAATGTGCAAATGAGATATTAAACTTATCAAACTTATTAAACTTAATCTCCCAAATCCATATTCTTCCTCTCTAAACACGTATATTCTGGCTACTAGTGAAAGATCACAGGGTACTGGTTTCTTGTTCAAAGCATATCACATATTCATTAAGATAGCAAGGCTCCCTTGCAAACTGGCACCTTAGACTGAAACTTAGTAAAGGTTCTAAAAGGTTCGACTCCTCTGGTGGATGAGTTAGGTGGTAATATCAAAGACTTTATCCTAATAAGGCCTCAGTCAATGGCCTGAATCTTTTTGCTGTACGTGGTCAGAAGCAATGCTGTGTAAGAGTGATGGATATGAAGGTATTCAGTAATTCCATAGATAACTTTTCTGCCAGAGATATCTAATCAATGAAGTCAACTAAACCCCAGAATATTATTTTAATGACATAAACTTGCTGATCCTTAATGATTCAAGGGATATTATAATGTTTCAACCTGCCACTTGGTCAGCTGGTGATTGATTGATCCATGTATACTGTAGCACGTAGGAAGTTGGAGTTGAACTTTTTGGCAGATTGGGCACTTAGCACTGGCAATAGCAAGGCCAACTGTGGTGAAAGGAAGTCCATATAATTGATCCCATCTGTAATCTCCAAATCTGTCACCATGGCCACTCTTTTATTAATCCATTGGATGTTCATTGCGATGACTGAAGGAAAGGGTCTAAATTAATCAATATGATTGTTGAAATGTCTTATATTACCTTTTCCCATATCCAGTCTCTATGGCAGAAAAAAAAAAAAAAAGAAAATTCCTTGGGAATAATATGACAAAGGATTACCACACAATCTTAAGTTATTATCACATAGTATTTTATCAAATTTTCCATCCTAACTTTTAATCAAGGGGATTTGGCTATGTGATATGACAACACAGGCTAAAGAATTGTATGAGGATACTGAAATTAAACTTTGAGGCTCAGATCAGGTGTTTCTTCTGCAGATTCAATACTTTATTATACATATCAAATAACACCTTAGTCTTAGTGGAATCTAATAGACTTAGGGCCTAAGGATCCTAGAATACTTTTAGCTACCATCAAAGGTACAAGTCAGTCAAGATGCTCAGATATTTGTTGTAATATCCCCTTGTCTCTATTAGATAAGCGAAGCTGATTGGTTTCTGCCAGCCAGTATCCATGCAACCATCTGTATCAATTTGCTAGGTCTAATGTAACAAAATACCACAGATTGAGTAACTTACATAACAGAAATTTACTGTCTCATGGCCTAAAGGCTAGAAGTCCAAATTGAATGTGTCAACAGGTTTGGTTTCTTCTGAGGCTTCTTTCCTTGGTGTGTAGATGTCCATCTTCTTTTTGTATCCTGACATGGTCATCCATCAGTCTGTGTGTGTCTGTATTCTAATCTCTTTTTCTTATTAAACACCAGCCATATTGGATTAAGAAAAACTCCTATGACATTATTTATGTAATTACCTCTTTAAAGACCCTATATTCAAATATAGTCATGTTTTAAGGTACAGGTCATTAGGCCCTCAACATATGGATTTGAGGGGGCACACACTTCAGCCCAAAACACCATCTTATTTAAAATCTAGTAATCCAGTCTAATGATATTATCAACACCATCATGGATCTTAAAAAAGAACCACTAGCAATACCTTTTAGTATTTCTGGCTCTCACCTCAGTAAAATCCCATAAGAATGATCCAGGTCACGATGAGTGAACAGCTTTTGTGTCTCCTTGAAGGGCATTATTGAGGGTTGGGTAAACAGATCACTTATTGTAATTCCACTTCAACATTTGTGTCGTTCTAAATCCTTGCATTACTGTTGCCACATTAGAACAAAAAATTTTGGCATCTCAGTATAAGCTGCTGTTAAAACCAGGCTCCAGTCAATCTACCAGAAAATAATTAGAACCATTCATATTTTTCAATCTGGCACACTGCATCCAGAAATTCTGATAATTTCATTCACAACAATAATGTAATCTCATCTGAAATTACGTTCCTCCCTTTTTATTCTAACACTGTCAGCATCCGCATTTATTTTCAGAAGTTTGGTTTATATGAAATAGAAAAATTTTTCAATTTTTTGGAAGATGAACCTTTTTCTGTCAGGGTTGAAAGCTGTATTTCACGTGGACACAATGTTAGAATCTAACTCTAGTTATATTTATGGACAGTGACTGGCAAAGGGTATGGGACATGAAGAGAATTAATTTCTTCATGGCAAGATCGCTTTAAGGTTTTCCAGTACAGCAAGGAAAGGAGAAAAAAGAAAAAAAAAAGCACAACTTGTGAACCTTGTGAGACAAGGGTAGGAAGGGCTGCTTATTATGGAAATGAAGCTCAGTGGGATTTAGATGTCTAAGATATCTATCAATTCAGTCTTATATATTCTGCTACATGTTACATTTCCAATTCCCAGAGTCCCATGGTTTACATAATGGTGTCCTATCACATAAGAAACTCAATGAGCTATGGATCAAACCTATTTTTAGTTTGATATTTTTTTGAGTTTTTTGGCTATTTCAGTCCTGTAACTAGAAGAAAAGATGGATGTTTAAAAAAAATTTAGCACAATCATTGAAAGTACTTATTTCTTATATCACTCTTTGTGCTGAAAACTTAAGACTTCAGTTAAAAGGCCATTCTCATTTTGTAAATTCTCTAATACACATAGAGAAACCAATTAGCCAGTTCTTTTTATTCCTATTGAACTTCGTGATTTTTTTTTTTTTTGGCTACAGCCAGTTAGGTATTCCAAAGACTTGTTCTCAATTTACACTTCATTACAGATCATTTAGCTAATGTATGCTATGCGTTGTTAGAGTCCCATACTCTAGTATTAGCTGGATATTTGATGCTCTTCAAATACAGTGGAGCCAGGTAACGTATCATTGATTCTCATTCCCTTAGGGCCTGAAAGCTGAAACCACAATAAATTTCAATTTCTGCAATAAGTAATATTCCTAGAAGAAAACATTAAAGCCTACTCTTTCAAGGTTAGCTACACATTTTATTTATTAAATGATATTTGCTGAATCACAAACTTGCCAGTTGGACTAAAGTCTGGATTGGAGGAGCAGAATCTAAGAAAAAAGGCAAAACTATAATGGAGAAACAATCACTGTAGTTTGAACAGTTGATTCTGGGCACCAGGTTCCAGTAAGTCACCAATTCCTGCCTCTAAAAATCAGAAAAATCCTCTACCATCACATCAGCAAAAAATGTGATCCACAGTTATTTGTTTACACATTTCTCTTTGTAAATGAAAGTCTTACAGGAGTGCATCTGATTAGCAGCACCTATATTATATTTGTTTATTTATAATCAATGGTAATGCATTTCTGGCTTCCATATTGAGAGAATATTAAAGAAATAGGGAAAAGCCCCCGCTATGAGAATGGTATACAAAATATACTGGGCCAACACAGACTTATCCAGCTACAAGATCCGAAGACAAATTTTGTTAAGTTCACTGCATGGCATTGGTCTAATAATCAGATCTCAAAGTATGTAATCGACCCCACCACCAACAACCCTTCTGCCCTAGCTTGTTAAAAAAGATGTTTCCTTTGAGTTTGGTTTTCGAGATAGATTGAGATAAAGATTTCTTTTCTTTTTTTTTTTTTAATTTCAGCATATTATGGAGGTACAAATGTTTAGGTTACGTATGTCGTCCTTGCCCCACCCAAGTCAGAGCAGGGTCGGACCGGATTCGTACTCGGATGGAAGATTTTTTTTTTTACCCATATTGAGAATCGCTAGATTTTCTGAATCTGAATCTGAGATTTGTGGGTTATTTTTAACAATTCTGAAAAGTTTTTAATCTTTTTTGTGAACATTCATTTTTGTTTCTCATTCTCTAGTTCCTTTGACAACTCTGATCAGAGAGATATGTCAACTTACCCTATCCTACACGTCGCTGAACTGCCTTTCACATTTTTTCACTTATTTAACTTTCTTGATTCCATTTTCAATAGTTTAATTAGGTCTATATTCCAGTTAATTATTTTTCCTCTTTTTCTTCAGTTGTATCCAATATGCTGTTTATCTAATCCACTAGATCTTTAATCTATCTGGTTGTTATGTTTTTCCATATATATAAGGTTTATAAAGCTACACATTTTATAAAATTATTTTAGATATTTTCCTGATGATTTATCATATTTTCAAACTTCTTTTATGCTTCTTAAAAATCTTTTAAATATACCTAATATTGTGTCTCATCAACATCTAAACTATTCATGTCTGTTTCTAACATCTATTCTTTCTGCTAACTTGATTTCACTATTTCTTGTTTAATTGAGCATTGTATGAATTTTGGCCACAAAGTCTCTTTGAACTTCTTTTTTAAAAAAAACAACTTTATTGAAGTATAATTTACATACCATGCAATTAATCCATTTTAAGTGTACAATTAAATGATTATTAGTAAATTTACCAAGTTGTACAGCTATTCACTCAAATCAGTTTTACATCTGAGGGATGCGGTGAGCATTGTGGAGGGGAGGGGCATGCTTGAAATGTAGTTGGGGATGGGAATTAGGGGTCCTAATAGGGGGAAGGAAATGCTCTTCGAACTTTGTCTATAATGTTCTATAATGATTATTTAAGGTCAATGTGAAATTGTTTTCCTTCTGAAATTGATTCCAT